>JAQFXU010000675.1:0-44228 GCA_034693705.1 Spatulosminthurus flaviceps | reverse complement strand
TTTATAGTGTGACTCAGGGGAGAACAGTAATTTTTGTACTGACTGAGATATCACACGTTAATAAAGAAATAATAATATAATAATAATAATAATAAGATGCATCACTGAAAAAACGGATTTTCTATAAAACATTTATGCATGCATTTTTGAAATAATCATTTCACCATTTGCGATTTTTAATATACATATTGGAATTTCCGGTCTGGGCAAGCTAAACCAAGACGTTTTAAGACATGTACATATTGTGATTTGTGATAACTTGGATGTTTCAAGTAATAATATAAGTCCAAAACTCAAATCCGTGCCGTTCCAACCATATTCTTCCTCTCGATATTGAGAACAAATTTCGAAAGAATGAAGAAGAACCACTCGGTCATAAAGACTGCAATAGATCCGGCTGTACAGAGGATGTAGAAAACGAAAGCAGAGTCGAAAACATCAAAAGACAACGGCTTTGGTTGCATGGAATGTTTTTCCACGGCTTTCACCCCTGAAAATAATAGTGCCAAGTAGTTATATGCAGGCCGATCTTTCTCCACCAGATGATGTACTGTAGTCAATTCCTGGCTGACGTGTAATATTTCACTGAACGTCCTCCATCGCGAGTAAATACCAGATTCATGCAAATGAGCCAAGGTTGGTTGGAAGAGTTGGAGAAAGAAATTCCGGCGAATAATCCATGGTGTTCGATTTAGGAAAGTATGAACTGTCGAGCTTTTCTGAACAAATGCCGTTGCAAAGGTTTCCATCAATGTTTTCAATGTGTCCACATCAAATTGTGACCCTATGATTGCGAAATTCTCTGGAATGGATACATTTTGAAAAGCATACAAGCTTTTCCTGTTTTCATTAGTTTTGACACCTACTTGCTGCCGATTTGTAGGGGAAATGTATCTCTTGGAGCGAGTTTCTTTTTCGAAGCCATCTTGAGCATTGATAGCAAGTAAGGAAGCGGCGCTAGTGTGCGCTTTCACCATTTCAGCGTGGCTCCCAGGTACAAAGTGAGTTTTGTCTTTGAGATCCTTATAAAATATGGGATAATGCACCCCAGGTGTCCCTATCATCATTTCATTTAGGATCCCAATCAGAGTTGAGTATGGTTTGCCTTGGAAGTGGTAGGAGGTGGTTGTAACTAGAAAATATGGGCTCTCCACCAAATCCTTGGTGGTTGGGGGAATCGGTGGAGGCACTGAGGTCGTCAGGTATGCGAATATAGTCCCTCTATACAAGCTACTAATGATGATAGCAGAGAAGATCCAAGTTATTATAATTACCTTGGAGACCGTGTTCAACCGCATCTTCACTTTCCAAATTGTCAATTGACTCTGTTCCAGTAAAATGGCTGTGAAGAGTACAAACGTGAACCTTAAATTTATCATTCGAGTTCTCATTCCATCAAACCTGGAGGTGATCGTAGCGGAAAATAAGGCAGCTAATCCAACAAATGTCGATATAAGCATGGCCCATGTTGATGTATCGAAGGTTCTCCATAGCGCAGATATATTCAAAGAGTTTTTGTCCACCACCGTGATATAAATGAAGGGCTCAAAATATTCCGCAGCAGTGGACCATTCATATTTAGAATTGGATGGGGTCAAAAAGACTCTCTCATTATAATCTGCATAAGACATCATTCCGAATTTGACATGCCCGTATATCTTGTAATCAGTTGCGAATGGCGTAACGTTTAAGCTTTTACTTGCTGCCAGAATTGCGCAAATGTTTGGGTCACTTTTAAGACCTATTTTGTATATTCCACAACCAAGAGCTTCAAACTGATTAATTTCATCCGAGCGATATTTAATGGCTTCCACAGACCTCCCAAGCATATTTTCATGAATCCTGAGCCAGAAATTATTCAGTTCTTGTAGAGATTTTATTTGAGATGTAGGAATAACCTTTAGTTGATTCTCAATACTCCCTCTACAGTGCAAGCAGACCATCTGGACTTGCTTTCGTTTGACATCGATCACAATGAATTTAGATGTTAAGGTTAGTCGGTACAAGTTGGAGTAAAATGCACTCTCACTTCTCCTGAAATCTTCGGATTCTTCTCTACTGTTGGATCGAAGGAAGATTATGTAGTCAGGATTTTCATTACTAGCAACGGCCTCTTCAAGGGTTTTGTGTAATGATAGAAAATCTCCCTTTTCTCCTATGATATTTTCCGTAAAATACACCTGAGTGTAACAAGACACCCTTTTTCTTGTGATTCTTGCCTGATGACATTTTTTAAGTTCTGAACTTTTATTGGAGAACCCAGATTCAATAGCAAATGGATAACAAAGCTCCGTGTACGAAAAGTCACTATCAATTATAACAGGGGTCTTTTCACCAAAATATTTTAAATACAGTTGCTTTTCTTTCCTGGAACTTTCCCCATCTGAATTTTCAAATCTGGCACGAATTGTAATGAGACAGTTGCTGAAGAGCTGAAGGAAGCTTCCTTTAGAATTGTTAGATTGGTCTTTTGATGAGGATTCTTGTTGAGAAGTAACCGTGAGCACAGACACTATTATTGCTAAAGCAATATATAAAGTACGAATAGCCATTAATAAGTTAAGTTATGTAGGAAGCATTATGCATTTAAATTGAGTTCGGGTTGAGAAAAATGATGTAATGTAGCTCCCACAAGTATAATTGGGATACCCCTTAACTCTTCAAAAAATTAATTTAGTCATTGCAACTGACTTTGTGAGAATGGACTTGAGTCTTTGCAGCTCTAAAAAGAGCCTAGTGTCCGTTATAAGTACTCCCAATTATTTTAGTAGTGTTTAGTACAAGCTGTGCTATATTAAATTGCAGTGGATAATTCGGGTATTTTCTTCACGCAGTATTTGTATCAGTGACCGAGTGGGAGAACGGCAGAAGCGTAGCTTCCTCGAGCATCAGCTAAAAAGTTTGTTCTGAAACGAACTATCGGATTTATATAAGCTAACTAAGTAAGGGAAACAACAACCAATCCATCGAGTAAAATGAAAGGTCACCCATTGCCAAATAAAATCAATAAAACTCAAAATAATGGTGGGCCTAATATCGTCGGCTAAAGTCCAAAAGGAGCTATATGCACAACTCGCTTATACATGGTAGTACATGCTAATTCCCGTTTAAGCGATTTCTGCATATAGCTCCTTTTGGACTTTAGCCGACGATATGCTTCTATAAGACAATCAAGTGAATTATTGATGACCATGCGAATTTCCTTTCTTCGGTTCTCGGTAAGCTCAACCTGATTCAGGCTAGGTGAAAGGTAAATTGAGAAAATGGTAAGAAGTTACTACTTCTCAACAAGGTATTTTCATTCTTGTACATAACACATTTCATTGTTGCCTTTTGCTGCATTTATTTCGGTTCCTATTTCTCCATAAATATCTTACTTCGTAAATACTTAATATCGGTCCAGTTAGTCCAGTAAATATATGATTCTCAATGTTTTAATGCTCATTATGTCATTGGCACTAAACCATTTTTGTAAATAGATCTAATGAACAGGGAAAAGGTGGAGAAAGATTAGGAATCAATTATTTACACTCCGTGTGCAGCGATTGCTTCTAATAATGATTATTTACAAACGGGGATTGAGCGTTAGAAATTAAGACCTTGCCAACGTATGTAGCAATTTAGAACAAGCTAAATAGCCAATATCAATACAGTACAAATATCAGCGCTCTAATTACCAATTGCTGATTATGAATTGAGAGAAAAATTATGAAATTCCACGAACAATGTATGCAGATATCTATACATTGAGTGTATACATCACACAAGGTCGATTGAGGCCCAAGAATCCAAGACGGCAATCGATAAATTAGGGGAAGCTTTCTGTTTCTTACTCTATCCTGTCTGCGTGGCAATCGGAATTTCTGCTTTGCGGCCCATTGTCCTTCAAAACGAGTCAAAGCAAAAAGAAACTTACTCGCTCACTCCTTCCTATATGCTTCAAAGAGAGATTTTGCTACATTATACAGCAGAGCAGAAAAGCGCTTGTTCTTTCATCTGATCCCCAAATCCACACGACTATGTAGCCACAACGGCACACAGTACCATATTCTATGACAGATGACCAATATTATGTGGAGCCGTCCAAATCAATGTTTTATGTTAATGTGAGTACCTACGTCTTTGCTTATAATATATCGATAAACTCTATCTGGTCAACCGAACAAAGGTTCAGCAACGTGTGCTTTAATTTCTATTTGTCATCCTCTCTCCTCTCCCGCTCTCACCAGGACAAGATTTCAATAGTGTTCATGTGGAAAAATGTAAATTGAATTGTCAATTGTTGAATATGTCGCTGAATGCAGTCCTAAAATACTAAATTACTTATTTATCGATTCATGGAGATGGTACTTATTTTATATTATTTGTTTTCGTTGTGTTTCATAGAGACAAAAAAAGGTTTTCAAAATTCTTAGAAATGGAAATGAGGGATATTTTTATTACTTAAGAATTCCAGACGATAATGAGCTTCATAATTCATAATGGTATAATCTGAGCAAATAAAAGTAGAAAATAGTTCTAGCGACATATTCCCAAGGTTATAAGCATTCCTAAAATACAAATGTGACTCTAGTAAAGGAAGACGAAAGGTAAGTTTAAGTAAAAGAAATAATTGTTACACAGTCATTAAAATTGGTGGAATAAAATGATATTAGGCCCGTAGGTATATAATGGAGAATATCACTAATATGGATTTTGATAGTTGAAATATTCGATTTTCCTAACACACATCAAATGTGACTGGCATGCTCGCTCATATACTCGCACGTAGTAAAAGTTAAACGAAAGTAAATGAACAATTTTTCAATGCCCCGAAGACTCATACAATACAATTTATTGAGGCTCACCATGGAGCCGGGCAGATTTATATTGACATAAAGAATGAGTAGGAAAACAATTATTTGAGCGTTGGTCTTGGTGTCTATACGCAGTGAAATGGCCAAAGCCTTATGATTATTACTTATGTAAATAATTATTCTGATGCACTAACAACCAACAAATTACTTGCGGTTGTATTCCTTTTGTATCATTATATTGCGAAATCAGTTACATATATTTTTATGAAATTAGTTTATGCTAATGGTCATTTGTATTATTTACGGAGGTACTAAAAGAATTCTACCATGAATCACCACTCGTTCGTAAGTCACAATGCCTTCTAGTGTAGATAATAATAGTCTTCACCTTGATTTCAAAAAGTCATTCAATAGAAATATACTCATTGTAGAAAAAGGAGGAGGCTTCATGTATAAATTGACATCCAAATTCGAAGTACAGGTAATAAAGAAAACTGACAGTGAAAGAAAGACCTGTGTGCCTGTGCCAGAGCAAAATGTACTTGGGACACAGTAATAAAGAATCCCTTCCACCATCTCTCTCTCTCTCATTATTCTAAATTGTTGTACTTTATTTCATTTGACATTTGAATTGATGCTTACAATCAGATTTCAAGAAAAATTCAGTCATCATTTATTTATTAGTAGAAACAAAACTTTGGATTTTCGGTCTGATACCATCACATCATTACATAGGAGGGGGACTTTCGCATTCCATTTGCATGAGATCCAAGGTTAAAGTATATAGCAAAAGGTGAAGGATGTTATATCCTAGGCCGTAAAAACATCAAGATATAATAAGTATGTGTATTATCCAAATCAATTTGTAAACAGACGCGTAATTTCCTTACCACTTTGATTGATTTGACGTTTAGGTTTTTATATCATATATGATAGTAACTAATCAGGAATTATACGGGAGTCATTAAAACTATTTTTTAATCAAACCTTCTCCTATGATTTTGATAAGAAGATTACTACAATACACAGAGCTAAACTGTACAACTTGCAATCATTCAATTTTAATAGAGTTGCTTCATAGCTATAGCTACAGACTTCAAGAGAGTTTGAGCTCTTGCAAGTAAATTGATACGTAATACGTATGTGCTTTTGGCTCATCCACAAATACAAATAAATTTTCATAGTTCGCAAAAGAAATTTTAAACGACTTGGAAAAATTAGCATTGATATGATTGTGATTTCCAAGGAAAGATTTCCTATTGTAAATTTCAACGTGAGCATAGATATTACTTAACAGAGCTCACGACCACGACATTCAGTAATGAACTAAATGAACATGATGATCGTCGCGCTTATTCTTACTCAAAAGCACTAGCTATAATAAAAACCTTCATATAATATAACCCGGAATTAGGATCAAAATCAACGTGTATGGTATAAATACATACATTCCTACCTCCACCTTCAAGAATGACGGACAGTGGCAATGAATGAGATGGGCAAAAAATAGAGGGTGATAATTGCAATGAACTGTAGCGTGTGCCATATTTCCTGTCATAGTCATAATTATGTAGTGTCAGTCATTTATACCCATCATATCACACAAACAAAACTACACACAAAATTACAGGTACACGCTCATCTAAATTCCTGCACATACAATTATTATGTTCTTACAATGCACAAAACATTCACTATACATACATATCTTCAATGAATAAGTAAAAGTCATAAATGAAGCTTCAAACGCACATTTTGAACACCCATTTAAAACATTTTTAGCATCTCTTCAAATGACATTTTTTATACAAAAACACTTCACATTATTTTAAGCAAATACGAAAGTTTTCACTCACGGAAAAACTTATTGCCTTTACTCCCTATTTAAAATCCCATAAATTCGAGAAAAGGTGGATAGTGTCAGAAGTTGAGGATATTAGAGAAGCCATATTAGTGGAAAATTCAAGCCTCATCCTGCTAAACGCATCCTCATGCTCAGCAGATAACTCACCTTCTGGTTTTGGTAATGGTACATGAGAGAGGAGGCGGAAACAATAGAATTACCTTTATGTAACCAAACATTTGTGTATTGTGTAGGAGAAGGAATAGGAAAATCGTTAAGAGATCGGAAACAATGACAAGAGTCGTACAACATAAAGAAAAATACTAATTTGCTCAATGAGTGACAATGAGGATTCTCACATGACTTTTATCCCATTCTGAATCTGCCTCTAGACTATAGCTTTTACATTTAATTTAGAGGGTGTCAAACATGTGGAAGTCAAAGTTTGAGCTATCGAAAAAAAATTCAACCTTTTCCCGAGAATCTATCAACTACACGCAAAGGGTTTGGTTCCTTGATTAAAATATTTCATTGTGTTGAAACAATTTGGACAGAAAACAACAATTGGGAATGAGGAGAAGGCCGTGGCAGAGGCACTTTTCATTTTAAATTTTCATCTAATATGTCTATACTTATGGAAGAATATAGTACTGCTCTTGCTCTAATAAAATGATATTACAATGAACCCCACTCATATGTCATTTGTGCGGAGTTTTCAGCCCATTTAGCATTTAAATTGCATATGCTCTGCACAGGCTGGAAGGCGCACCAAACATTATACACTTACCCTTACACTTTTTAATGGGCCGTCCATAACCACAAAGGTTATCTCATCCTTCCCTTTCAAAGGATTATCTGTAGTTAAGTCTTAGAATTGTTGAAAGAATGTGGACACTTTTACTTTCCTTAATCGAGCACAAACAACACACAAGCAGAAGAGGTCTTGTATGAAAAAAACAAGCAAATATCCATAACTCACGTAACTTGGACCTTATTATACTTCACTCTGTGGATACGAGACTCTTTCTTATTAGAAAGAGTCAAGTCAGTCCATATATCCTCAAAGACCACAACAGAAAGTACGGAAAACTTTTGGGGTTCGAAGGGTTATCTGTATAACTTGACGGTCACATTTTTTTGATTTGGTTTTTATTTTCACGCCATCACCATCATCATCATCGAATTCCAAGACCAATTGAAGCGCAATTTTAATACTGATAAAACTATATCTTCTCTTCCTTAGGTCAAATCCTATATACTCTCCCATTTAATTGTTAATTAATTTCCAAACACTTCGACACAGTTCAAGACTAAGAATAGACAGTGTTGTGTTGTGGTGTGTAGAAGTGAACTGTGTACCTCATCTCCTTCATAAAACGTTATTTCTTTGTTACCTCACAGTTTGCGTTAGGACGCTTAAGTAACTGCAGCGCCTCAAGAAGACATACAAGATTATAATAATATAATAAAATAAGTAGTGATACTGTGATAATTACATACTACGCTTTGACTACTGCAAAAATAAAAATGATCGGGGCTATAGGATTTCACCTGTCTCTAATAGTTTTTACCGGACTCTCACCCACTTTTGCAAATGTGTCAAACTTGGAATTTGGGGAGCCAGATTATACTATATTGAACAGGAATGCAACAAGATGCAGCTCTACTAACGTAAGTTTTGCAATAGAAATATTTTATTAATTAAAAACACTAGGTAATTAAAGTATGCGGAGTTAATTAGAATCAAGTTAGGTCATGTGAAAAAGTAAATACGTGTTTAAACATTAAGCAACATGTGGTGCTGAAGTTTTGAGATTTTTAAGTCAACATTTATAAGTTCATTTATGCGAGAAATTCCTCCGTTGCGTTCACCCAATTAACTGAATTATACAGTTCATTAATAGTGTGGTCTAGCTTTAGTTGGATTAAGCTTTAAACTAAAATTATTACTGTTGTTACTTATATTGCTATTTATGGTAAATGTAATAAGGAGGTTTGCACTTACTAATGATTATGTAAGATTAATTAAGAAAACATTTTAATTAAGATAACCTACAAAACAAATTAAACACGTGGGTCGTTATTAACCATGATTTTCGATATATGTATGTAGTATTTAGCCATATATTTGAATTTTAACCAAATTCAAATGTAGATGGTATTTGTATTTTAAATTAAGTAAGATTTTTCGAGTGCCGTATGCCATATTTCGTGGAAATTGTACTTGAAGTTTTTTTTCACATATTTGGTAAAATTCCAGCTCTCGTTCGAGAAAGAGTCATTGTTACACACTTGGGACATAAATGGGATTTTGAAGTACCTAACTTACTTGAGAAGATTCGATCAATCTTTTGAGGTGAAAACGGAAGACGTGAATTTTAAGTCGGAAAATGTGGACGGGAAATGGTAATTATTTCTTACCATATATTTTTTACTAAACTAGCGAAGACTGAATGAGCAGTTGGTAAATCAGAATTGAAAACTGACTTGCACACATCATTCAATTTGCATAAATCCACAGGATTTTCCGCTTCACAAAGCTTAACCCAACGACAATAGCAACAAAATCCCTTCAAGAATTAGATGATGAAGAGGAGACTGATCTACAAGAGGCATCTCCAATGAAAATCAGTGCAGCATATTCATATGAGTCGACAACACAAAAACAAATGAATTTTGGTATTTATCTGACCGTGATCCATGACAATCGGGAGTTAGTACTGCCCCTGCAGACCTCCTCGGAGCCTACTATTAGCCAGCAAAGAACGTATGCGACAGCGAGAGCAAATGTTCAACCCATCTATACTTTTACCCATTCTTTCGTTTGGCCTGACGTCCACGAAGAATTCAATAATATGGTGACGGCCAGAATTGGTGAAGGGAAAGATGATTTGTCTCTACGATTCCTCATTATGGCTTACTACCCTAATGATCCTCAATTCTCAAATAATGAAAATTGTAACGAGGAATTGCTGTCTGAAATCAGCTCAAAGTCCTTTGGCAACGTTCGGCCTCCATTTATCAAACATACAAATAGCATGCTCAATGATGATAAGTACACAGATATGTACCTTCGAGTTGGTAACGAAGATTTCCCTGCTCATCGCATCATCCTTGCAAGTGAGCTCATTTAATTAATGTCACTTTTCTTTAAAGTAAAGCTATACAATGGATGGTTCGTTACAGGAGGTTATTGGGAAAATGTTCTGTACATGTCATAATTTGTATGTAATATTTTTTCATGAATTTTCCTCCACTCTTGTAAATTCCGCTGATTTCTTTTAGCAACCAGCGCTGTTTTCTCTGATCTGATTTACAATGAGACTTTACTGAGTATGAATATGAGTGGCAATTTAATAAATGAAACTGGGTCGGATCCTTCCGGTCCTTTTCCATTGCCCACTGTTATTCATATCGATGACGACATTAGCGGTGAGACTGTGGAAGAAATGCTTCGCTACATTTACACGGGAAAGGTGGAGAATTTAGCTGACCTGGCGGGTCAACTAATTGTAGCTGCTGAGCGTTATGGCTTACCAGAATTGAAGCGAATTTGTGAACGAGTCATGATGGGTCAAGTGAAGCTCCAAAATTCAATTGAGATGTACATCTTAGGAAAGCAAGTTAATTCCAATAAGCTAACGAAGAGAGCCTTTATAATCATGAGAGCGTGAGTAACATTATCTTATTTTTCTTGCACGATTCCTTACACCTATTTGCATCTTTAATTATTATTTCCCTTTTAAACAAGGGCTTGGAGCTTGTGTGGTAGTGTTACTCTTACACTGTCCTTTTCCTCATATTTGCAAATAACTCTTACATACATAGAAAGGTATTTTCAGCCATGTTGTACATATTGCTTAATGACTTCATTTATAGCCGGCAAAATGCCTGCATGCAAGATAAGAAAAAAATGCAATTTGTCACTTGTGAACCAACTTTTTGCTTGTAACTTGTCTCCAAGGTACAACACACGCACTTTGCAGGGACTCGCAATCCTATCTACTTTTTGGTATTAAGGAACAGTTTACCTATAAGCCATAGCCAGATATTTTATCACTACAGTCAAAAGTCATTTATTATACTGACGAGCTTGTATACATATCTAATTTATCATACCCTTCAGAAATAATCTTTTTCACGGATAAACAAGACTCCTTGCGCCTTGAGTATAGATGTGATATGTAGTCACATGACAATAAAAATATATACTCACAATCAGACGTTTTCTTTTGTAATACGTATAGTGAAGGAAGGATTTTTACCCTTTCTACAAAACTCACATCATCATCTGATACGAACACCCAAGTATTTAATCTTTATGCTCACACACACACTATATTTACATGTCAAATTCATCCCTCAAAGTGCATCCTCATTTCCATAATATCAGTCGTAAAAATGCAAATGAATGGTGAAAAATCCCCTGCTTGCAGTACTATATGAGCCCACTTGTAAATGCTGATTAATTTTTATGTGCAGGAATAAGGCCAAAATCGTGTCACAATTTGACGAATTTCGGAAACTAAGCATCAAATATCCCAGTTTAATGTTCGAGCTCTTCGTGTCCTAAAACGTATATAAGAAGACACAAAAGACACCTACTCCATGACTTTAAGGGTGACGTGTCATTTCTTATGGCTCTGTGTACACCAAAACTTTCCTCATTTATCCTCCAATAATTCTCCAAATAGTTGATATACGTATTTATATGTAAAAGTCAACCAACGATTCCCTTGTTACCATCCTCATCTTTTAATTTTGATTTTTAAGCAATGCAATATAAAAATGCCACGTTATGTACTCAACAACTCAGCCATAACCGTCACCTTCTTTCCACTTTGTACCTTTAATTTTTATAATAATTACATTTGCAATTATTATTCACAGTTCACTGTATTAGTAAAGCAAAATAAAAGTCTTTTGCCTAAGTTCATTCAATTCCTACAACATCCTGATGTAAGTGCACATGTACTTACAGAGATCATTAATAAAAGCACACAATGACAATACATATTGCATGATGAAATTGGCTTCCATCTTCATCACAGCTTCCCAACATATCTTCGTGCCCCACTTCCCGTAAATATAAACACGTGTAAACATGCAGTTGCTATAATCATAAATATAAATCTCCACATGAAGCCAAAATAAATGTGAGGGTAATCTCACCTTCAATATCAGTAGATGTATATCACCATATAGTAAATAAGATGATCTCACCAACTGACATTGATTTCCGAGATCCATCAGTGACATCCACCGTAAAGCTTTTGCACATTCCACTGGGGGAAAGGAAGACACAGAGAGAGAGAGAGCACAAAAGCAAAAAATGTAAACAAACGTTACCACCTATACAAATGCAATACCATGCATGTAGCTCATACCTACTTTGCATGTGTAATTAAGCAATTAAAAGAAGTCACTAAAAATACTACATAGTATATACATACTGCTTGTATTCAAATACCTATTTTACTAATGACTTCCAGTCCGTAGGGAAAAGGGTTAGTAAGTAATTTCCGTAAAGAGTTTTAGAAAATTCTAGAACTTATTTATTGAAAGGGCACAAATACACGTGTAATAACAGTGGCGCTCCCTCTCAGCATGAAGAAAGAACAAAACCTAACGTCAGGCTATGGGAAATAAAACATTGGCTGAAATCTTCTGGGTGCGAGTGAGCTAACAAGGTACGTGCACATTTAATGTCATTAAGTTAAACCCACGCTGGCTATAGCCATTTCAGTTGGTGTGCTGTGCTCATACAGTTATAAAGTAAAGTTTCAAAAGTGTGGTGTTGTGGACGGAGGTGATGGCAAAACGTATGTACTTTTAAACGTCGTACAATCATATGTATTTAATAATTTTGCTCGAGCTCGTATAGGTACCTTCACTGCTTCTCTCGCTCTCTCGATCTCATGAAATTAAATGACGCACGGTAGTACTACGGACGGGAAGTAAAAAAAAAAAAAAAAGAAGTCAATACGGTCAGTGTATTACATTACAATAATATAGCACGGACACGAAGTGGAAGAAAAGAGAATTTTTGTGTCATTACTGCAAAAGGCAAAAACTGAGAACTGAGTAGAGAATTTAAGTCGCATCGTAAAAAGCTTGTTCTTTGTGTACGGGACGGACGAGTAGGTCATGCTATTTGTTATTAACCATTTTAAGTAGTGTTACACTTTTTAGTTTACGACAAAAAAAAAGAAATTAATAATTGAAGACATATATATAGTGTATAGAAGAAAAAATATAATTATTATTTAAAATAGGAGTGAATTATAAGTCAATTGAAGGTTGATTTGTAGTGAATTGAAGTTTTTCGACAGAGTTAAATCAAATATACAAGGTGTCTTAATATTCACAGCCGGAGGTGTAAACATTAACCATGATTGAAGTTACAGTTAAAACGCTGGATGCCAAGAATCATGCTTTCACGGTTTCAGAAGAGGTGAGATACAAGTTGATTTAATTTGGTTTTTTGTGGTTCTGTTAGTGATAATGGTTTAAGGATTAACTGTACAGTTTAAGTAGCTGATGGTTTGAAGTTGTGATTGTAAAGATGAACGATTGATGGTTGGTGTGTAGTGGAAATTATGTAGATATCGGTGAGGTGGATCGTGGAAGGTAAAGATATGCGGATGTGGTGAACTGATGAATGATAATGAATTGTATAGGTTTGTTTTATAATTACATTTAGCTCATGATATGTATGTGAAGCGAGGATGTAACTGATGAATTGGAAGTTATCGTTAATGTGTTGGAAATGATTACGTTATGTGGTTTGGAAGAAATGGGATTGAGTCGTTGTCATTTTAGAGGGAGAGAAGATATTAGTGTATTAAGTGGTTAGGAATTGTTTGGTAGGGGTTTTATTTTTTGTATTGGTATTATTATATTTGGGAATGGCTGTTGTGTTATGACGTGATCATGGTTCTGATTTAAAATTTTCAGTTGACGGTGAAAGATTTTAAGGAAGAAATATCATCCACTGTAACCATACCGGCGGCGGAACAGCGGCTGATTTTCCGTGGAAGAGTACTTCAGGATGAGAAGAAAATTTCTGAGTATAGTAAGTAGATGATGAAGAATGATTGTGAATTCTTCTTATTCACCTTTGATTTATATGGGGAGCGTTTTGGTCCCTTTTTGTTGTGATAGTCTGTGTACATGTTTTGAGGTAGTTTGGCTGTACCATTTGGTGGCTTGATTCTAGATTAAAATATTTTCTTTATTTATGGTATCCGCAGATGTTGCTAATAATACAATCCACTTGGTTCAACGTCCCACGCAGTCTGCAGGAGGTACTCAGAACGATGAACCTCCTAGAAATACCGGTAATGCAGATGATAGATTCAACCTAGAAGGAGGGGGTGGAGGAATCATAATTACAGCCGGTACAAATCCTTCAGATAGAAATGCAATAATTATGGGAACTATTGGCATTCCTACTATCGACATCCCTGGTAACATTCTAACCAGATGGTTGTCTTGTGATTTACTAACTTTCTACCTATGTATTGTGTACAGTTGAACTGAGTTCGGGATTTTGTTTTATTGTCTTTTTAGTGAGTGAGCAGAGCGTGAATGCCACTGGATTGAGAAGAAACAGTGCAGCTTTGCGCCTTCAGAATGGAACTGAAATGGTTAATAAAGCTTCCAGTTTGCTTCAAAGGCTGGAAGAAGATGATGAAATATCCCGAGTGGCATCACAGGTGGAGAATGCATCTGCAACTGAATCAAATAATGTGGAGACGGAGCAAAGTCATTCTCATGGTCAAGATGCTAGCACTATGGAATTAGATCCAGATGACCCAGCGTCATTTGGTAGGATGATTTCTCAAGTTGCAAATGCAGCTTCTCATGCTGCTGTCTTAAGTTCAGTCAGAGCCTTTCAAAATTCTACAAATAGCGGAGCGACTGGGAGTACGTTAAATGCACAAACTGAAGGACAGCAACCATCACAAGTTTCGGGAAATAATAGTCAAAACTCATCAACCGGGATTCCCACGAATAATAATGTGACTGCTAACCGTAGAGCAGAGTAAGTAGATAATAAGATTATGTCGTAATGTATGCAAAGACGTAGTTGTTGTTTAGCTATGAAGCTTATGCCCGTTTGTGTTTTGCGTGCAAACTGCGTTATTTTGGGAGTATTTGAACTTAACGACACCGTTTATTTCCAGAGCACCCCGTTTACGTGATATGGCCATAGCTTTACAAGATTTACTTGCTTTCCATGAAAGATTAACGCCATTCTTGAATTTTATTCAGAATATTCTCCGAGAAAATCGGGTACACTCCAGTGATACAGTAAGTTTGAACTTTGTTTTTGTGTCTGCTGTTGAAAGATTTTAAAATATTGACGCTATAATTTTGAACTGACATACGAATTTTCAGGGTGAACTGAGAAGTGTGCAGTATGCGTTCGATACTATTTCAGAAGTGTTGCACTACCTTGGACATTCTTATCATTCGTACAGTGATTTAATGTGTGACTTCGCGATTGCCCCAGAAAATCGTCGCATTAGCGCGCCAGCTACTATTCTAGTTGAACAATCGACGGTCGTCAGAGCAACCATCCCGATAGCAGTTCCCACTTTTGCACCTCAACCAACAGCAGGCCAACAACCTACATCCCAGCAGAATACTACAACTCAAGGGTCAACTGGAAATGCTGCTCCCAATTCACAAAATGTGCCTACTGCAACCATGGGACAACTACCAACATTTCCTGGAGTGAATCAAGGTCAACCGGCTGGCATGAATGCTTTTCATAGTCACGGTGGCCCGGGATTTAGTATCAATATTCAGTCCAATGGTATGCCTGACTTGGCTGCAATTTTGGGACCAGCGCTTGCTGGAGCTGGGGGAGGTGCGGGGATGTTACCGTTCCTGTCATTAGGTGGTTTGCAAGCAAATTTGAGGCAGCAGCAGGAGGCCCAGCAACAGAATGCCCAAAATCAGCAGCCTCAGAGTGCTCAAAATCAAAATAATTTAAGTGGGCAGAATACTGCTTCTGCTAATGTCACCAGTGGTGCTACACAAGGAACTCCAAGACCGAGTCAGCCCAGTAGCAATACAACATCTATGAATTCAAACCCAACCAGTCATCTAAGAAACGAACCCCTGAGGCCTGCATTTGATGTGTTATTGTCTTGTCATTCACACCATGCTAATCGGTCCGTTCAAAATAGGCCTCGACCGAGTGATTTGCAATCTCACATTGGCTCAATCAGAAACGCGGTTGCTACCGATAACAGCAACACTATAGACTTGGTTGAGGGCTTAATTGATCTAGTACGTTATTCTGGCTGGCTGGAGCTTCTTCAACCGCAGTTGAAAGATTTAGTGCAGAATTATTTAATGAGAGGACGAGATATAAAAAACGCACAACATTTGAAAACATGTGCCCGTGGTTTGGCTAAGAAATTATTGCCTTTCTTTCAGTCTGTTTCGGTGAGTTCTGAGTAATAATTGGCATGATTTATGTACGATAAAGTACTATGTATATAACAAATGGTTTTTGGTGTTTCAGGATTCGATTTCAACGAAGGATGAAAGTATTGCTTACCAGCAGACATTTTCTGAGCTGGTTACAAAGTTCTATTTCAAACTCCTTAGCCTGGTAGTCGACTCTGGTGAGTTCTTTCCGTCATGAATATAATTTAATTTATAACTATTTCATGGTGTGCAGCGTAAATTTACACTACCTTGTTCCAGGTCCGAATCGCCAATTCAGATCATCTGTGCTGCTATTGTGGGAGGAATCCATGTCTAAACTTTTTGCTATTTTCCGGCTATGCTTTCATAATAATAAGCGAATACCCGAAATATTCGCCAGAGCTGTTGTTGTGAGTATAAATATTTTTCTTGATCCCAGTAATACTGAAATATTTGAGCATTTGAAGGAAAACAGGTAACTGAAAATCATAATTAAATATGATCATTTACAGGAAGAGTTTTTATCTGGTATGCCAGTAGTCTTCCGTCGTTACACGGACGGCCGACTTGCAGAATATTTTACTGCGTTTTCTGCCCAAGCGGACCGCGCTAATATGTCGGCCGAAACAGCTGGTGTCGTCTTTGTATCTGAAGATAAAGTTAACAGTGGTGAGACCCCGACAAGTGGAGACAATGCTGACCCAAGTGCTAGTGTCAGCTACAATGCTCTCTTGGCAATGGCTGAAAGACTTACTGCCGATTCTTCTCAGAACCCTTCACCTAAAGCCCCTGCGGTTGCTGCAACGGCTGAAATTCCCCTACCTGAAAAAAGTAGTGTTGTTCCAATTGGTGATGAGGCAATGGATACCGATATAGATAATCTTCTCGATCACATACCACCTCCATTTACCCCTGAAGAGCCAAGACTTGACGGTCCACTTAGAAATATTCCACCCGTAAGAAAACTCCATAACGCTGATTACTTTTGAAAACCGTACTGCGTTAAACGCCGGTAGCTCGGATTTTACTCAGTTTCATTAAATTGATCTTGATGTTACAGGAGTGGAGGGAGACTGTTCGTCATGACATTCGTCGTCAGTTGGGTATGGCTGACCAACCTCCTCCAAGTCCAGGATTTTGTGCTCTTTTTCCTCGAAAAAATTAGGTTCTGTAACAACCTGTAATGAAGTCAACTTTATATCCCACGGAATGTTTTGAAATAAATTTCTTTATTGTAACTATTTGAAAGAAGTTGCATATTTCGTTAAGGTTTTGTATAATTTGTTGTTTTGGTGTACAATTAATAGCCTGCAGGTTACAAAGTATATTGTTTGTTCGGGAACACGGAATGTCTAATTATCCCGTCATGATCTTAATTTTGATCGTGTGGCGGAGAAATTAACTTGAAGATTAAGTAACTTGGTAATAAAGTGCTAATTAATATTCATACCTATAAGTTCATCTAATTTAGGGTGATCAGTAAATTTTATAGACTACAACAGAGAGTCTTCTGCTTGTGATTAATATTAAATATTACTATACCTTACGGAAGTTTCTGAATTATTGCACCCTACTAGTGTGCATTACAATTATTGTAGTTTGTCTCACCTTTCAAAGGAACTGTAAAATAAACACATTAACTTATTGTATCCTTACTTGAATTTTAGTCGCAATAATTTGGTCACAAGTCAAATCAGTGATTGACAGCTGGAATTTGCAATATGTACGAGTTGTTGACCACAAGAGCGTTTTGTATTGGAACATAGATATTTATTTTAAAATATCTTCTATTTAGCATGTTCTGGTGGTGTGTTCATTAAGTGAATGCAAATCGGTTGATGTAGATTAAGTCATTAGAGGCGTTACGTTAACACTTGTCTTTGCATGTATAGCGACATTTTTATTAATATCAGAAAAAGTTTCCTTCATTAAATCGAATGCTTGTAAGAACAGTAGTGCCAAATATTGTTTGCACTGTATGTGTAAAATCTCGCCTTGCCGTTTAACTTAGGCAATAATGTTGCTTTTTAGTACTGCTCTATCATGGAATGATGAATAGTAGATAAAGGATTCGTTACGATGTATTGGTACCGATAACTCAGAATGTTTACCGAGAGTCGGCTTTTCCAGTCGCCTCATATTGCCAACTACAATGAAATGAAGTCTTCAAGAATGAACATTTGACGTTATAATAATTGTTGTACCGAGTTGTCTTCAGGGACTTTATTTGCTTGTTCTTTACAGAAGTAATTTTTTCCAGGTTTTTCAATTATCACGTTTTGAATAGTGATAAAGTATTTTACATTGTTGAACAGAAGAGTGAGTACTGATATCTGACTAGCATTACGGCCACCTTGAATCATTACGTAATATATTTAGCTTACCACCCAAGATGTAAAGATAAGTACTCTTATTAATATAATTATAATAATAAATATATATGTAACTGATATGAAGTAATGTTGGCATCAAATTCAACATTCAATAAAGCTATTTTAAGTTAAATCGGTTCTGCGTTGCTGCATTTCTGTAGTCTAGTTGTTTATGTATCTGAAGTTTTGTCGATTTCGTTCGAATGTACTCAATATTACTTGCATTGTCATTTTAATAAGATTAGTATTTCCATTGAATTTTCACTTTAAGTGACCATTGAAGTTATGTTCTTTTATACACACTGCTCTTGATCTTGATTCGCTATTGCTGCCTTGAATGAATTCTGTCCCAGCCGTCACGACAAGGTCTTTCAGGATAGCATTTATTTTAAAACTTTTCCACGGCATTGAAAACATTTCCTGTCATTTCTTTTATCATGATGCAAACCTAATGAATCTTGGAGCAACTCTTTGCAACATGTGCTGCACGATTTTGTGAAAGCATGCTCACTTAAGTTTTCGTTATTTATATAAGCCAGGTAGCAAGCTGCTGGGATTGGGATATATAAATACCGGCTGATGTAATAAAACAACCATTAGGAATTAGGATTGACTGATCCTAAGTCCAGAGAATTTTATTTCAACAAGTAAAAATGAAATTTCAACTTTTTCTAATAGCGGTCGTTCTAGGTACATCTCTAGCCAAACGACAGCAGAGGACCGACACCACTACCGAGTATCCAAGTGACAGCAATGGCAATGACTACGATTCAACGACACTAACCGGCGATGAAGACGAATTTGGCACTGTTGGAACTTGTACAAGAACGAACGTAATCGGGTTTTTATTTCCTTATATCTTAATAATTTTGCTATGTAAGTTACTCGACAAATTTTCTGAAAGTTTTACTGCAAGTTGTGGTTATTTTCAAGCTTAATATTGACGTGCAAGAGATCGACTATGCCTGGTGTATTCAAGACCTGGCCAAGTACATCAGAAGCGTGACGGTTGAGAAATTTCTTACTTCGGAAATGAAACTAAGCAATACTTTAGAGTTTGACTATGCACTACTTCCAGGAACCTGGTAAATACATTTGCTTCTGCTATACTTACTAAATAAAGCTAAAATTTTTACGCATAAAAAAAAGTAATAAAATTCTAAGATAACAAAAATCCATTTTGATTTCAAGGGGCTTTGAGCTTAAAACAAATAGGAATAACACAATGGGCAATTACCTGGAGATAAAGGTGTATTACAACACAACTGAACCTGATGTTGTCATAAGGCCAGATTTACTTTTAAAAGCTGATGATAAAAGTAGCCCACCCTGCTTTCAAGAAAGCAACACCGTCGTAAAAACCGAGGATAAAGCTTACAACACCTACCAATATGATTATAATTCATTCATTAGAACTACTAGACCACCTCCCCAGATGTTCTATTCGTACCAAACGAAATTCGTGTTCTCTGCATGGAAACTTAATCAGTTATTGCTTTCAGTTGACGAATTTGCCTCAGCAAACCCTCGTAAGAGTCGTACTCGTTCTGAAATTTCTGATGATCATCTGGACTTAATTTTTAAAATCACTACAGCAAAGAAAGGCTCTGCTTTTCAGTCAACGCTCGATACCTCATGCAATGAACCAAACTACAGAGCTGTTCAGAAAATGCAAAGATTAAAAGACGAGAAGGATTCCTCCTTTCTTGACAATGTCTGGAACTCAACTTCGGGTTCGGACTTTGTTGGTAACACCCGGAGTCCAAGCAACGCTGGAGCTAGTAGTGGTTATTACTATGGTGGTGGAAAGGATACCCTTGTTCCCGCCAGGTATTCTTACTCCACTCCGAGGCATCCCATCTAGAATGGCATCGTTATGTGACCAGAAACTCCAAATTGCATAATAACTTGAATATATAGTTGCTGTAATGGTATTGAAAAACTAGAAATCTCTAGCAAGAAGCTATCCTATTTAAATTACCTATTGCATTTTTCGTTTCTTCCTTTGAGTATTTACTCCGATCTTTCCCTACACATTCTTCTGTCCTTCGTTTCCATTCAAATCCTTTCATTTCATGACACTGTTCCTTAGAAGCTATTAAGTGTAAGTTTGGCATTTCACAAATAAAAATATTCCTAAATAAATTCAGCTCAATTGACAATCAAACTAATTATTATTATTACGGTGCGGTGTATTGCCCGTTGTTCTTTAGCTAGGATTGTACTTATAGAGAATTAAATAAATGAGAGCCAAGGGTACATGCTATCATGTAATAATTGGCAGTTGATGTACGTGAAGCAGAAGAAACGTGCGACTGAAAAAAACATAAAACATATGCATGTTTTGTGTAAGTAAGTGTAATTAATAGTTATGTAACAAATCTGGGCTTCCATTATTGCAATTGACCTTTAGCTACTTCTCCCCACCCCAAAAAATGGACTCTTTCCCAGAAAGTAAACATCTTAAGTCGCTAAAAAATATGACACATAATATGCCGGCTGCTAATCACCCTCAGGCTAGAAAAAGTTTACTCGCTAGAGTATTCCCTTTAAATCCTATGCATGGAGTGTTTATTTTGTTCTTCATTGGAATTTTCTGTCAATTTGTTTTTGTAACTTTCCAAAACCCAGGTAGCACTTTCGACTCAACCTTGTCGACTATGCATGCGGGAAAACTGTTTTGATTTGTGAATCATTCTCTCAGTATTAGCACGTTAACATGAAAAGTTGTTGGTGCTAAAGAAAGAAGCCATTCAATGTGTAGTTTGGCTTCAGCTGATGCGATTACGGTATGCAAATTCACGCCAGGTAGAGGAAAATTTTGATGCGGGGTTTTGACTATGCCGTATCGCTCTATAGTTAGTATTAGAGTATTAGCACTAGCTATGTTGATGATAATTCAGATAGATGTGTAAAAATTTGCTCACAGTGCTAATGCTAATTCTATTGTTGGGATTACCCCCATTACTGCTGCATGCTATGATAAATGAAACAGGTCCAGCCCGGTAGTTGTTTCTGTGGAACCCTGACGTTCTAACTTTTGCTAATGATAAAAGGGAACATATTTATGTATATGTAAGCTTTATATTGTAATCCCACGCAAGTACAGTGTAAACAGAAAGAGAGAAATCCTCTACAATGTTTGTATTTCTTCACGTAACGCATTATATAGTACTTAGAAATGGATGAGAGATAAATTCCTACAAACGGTTGGCATCAGTGGTAGTAGCAAAACTCCTTCAGAACAATTTTGTAATTAACAGGCACCACATTATTTTCAGCATTGAGTGTTTTTAAGCAGAGTTTGGTTGCAGAGGTAGCCAACATCTTCCTTTGAGAAAATTTTGACTTAATATTCAGCACGTTGCATTTACAATATGTGTCGAAAACAGTTTTCTAAATTGCTCACAGGCATTTTAATTTTTATCACTGTCGTCCATTCTGTCACGTCCAGTCATCATCATCACCACAGGAATAGACATCATCATCAGCAGGAGCAGGAGCAAAATGAGCAGGAAACTTTCCAATATAAAAGGAATCCCGTTAGTCAGAAAAATTTATACTCTATTGATTTTATGGAAATTCAGATTTAAATTTCTTTGAGCTTTATCTAGGTAGTCAGAAATCAGATGCAAAAGACCGGTTTCTTATTTGTTTGTTAGGATGACATTTTTTACTTGGTTAATGTATTTAATTTTTTTTACACAGAACATCATTTGTGATGAAAGTGAAGAGGATCGTGAATGGTTCGAGAGGAAGGCTGTCACGAAATGTGAATGCCCGAAGATCTATGCGCCAGTTTGTGGTTCAGATGGCGTTACGTATCACAATAGATGTTTCATACAATGTGCTGTCAAAGAAAAATATCGAGGTACATATTTACTTAAATACATTTTAAGTTTTATGCAAAATATATGACAAAGCTTGCTATTTAAGCCTAGAGACTAAATGAATGTTGAATTACTCATCTGAATTTATGGAAGTCTAGCAAAGTTTTATGTACACTTATTTAGGATTCATTGACGGCAAAAGACTTACTGTAGCGAAGATGGAGCCATGTGATGGAAGGAAGTCACTGATTTAGTCAGACCCCCGCCAGGGGGATCCCAGGATTTTATTTATTAGCGATTTTAATTTGTTTCAATGGTTGCTATTCTCTTCCTAAAAGAAGAGAGAGAGAGACGTTGGCTATTTTACCAGAACAAAAAGACTGTTATAGGACGAACAATTATTTTTAAACCCACACAATTTATTCAAATATTATACTTGCTTGTACTGAAACTGTACAAACAGAAATCCTAGACTTTGTCCTGCATATCACAGTTGTACATTCTTGTTAAATCACTTATTTAAACAATTCTCATCACGATATCATAGCCCCAAAAATAGATTTGACACTGTTTTACATACCACGTTTTACAGAGTACTTAATAAAAATGAGTAAATTGTTGTTTTATACTCTGTAATAATTATTTCACGTGTATAGATTATTTCATCCAGGAGACATTTCCAAAAGATTATTCGTATTCACTTTTTAAGTTAAAAAATTATTAATTTCCACTTCCACCATCACGAGATGTAGTGATTTCATAAAAAGGTAAAAAATTATCTCGGAACGTGACTTCAGCTGCAATTTCAGTCCATGAAATCCTACCATTCTCATCGAGGAAATGTTCAAATTCTGGCGTTAAATGTTGCTTGCAAACTCGAATCCGTTTTAATTTTGGAAGGCCCAAAATCCTGTTGAAGTGAGCTAAATCTTCAAGTTGTAAGTAAGGATACGAGGACAAATCGATGTAGCAGAGCTGCTCAAGATTCACTAGGCTCTCATCGATTTGAGGAAGAATTTGATCTGACAGCAAGTATCCACTGATTGTGAGTGTCTTCACTGACGCAGGAAAGGCAGGTAAAGATGGAACGAAAAAATGATCCACTTCAAAGGACTCCAATTTTGAGCACTCGGTTAACGAAGTTAAAGTATTAGATAGGTTAACATAAACACCCCATTGCTCATGCGAAAGAATGCTAACGTACTCCAAACTGTTCGCATTGGCATGAATTGCATCTTTTACTTGAGCTAGAGCGTAAAAGTAATTCCCACCGATTGCCACTTGAAGTTTTGTTAAACAATTTTGACTCTGCAGAAGGTGTCCGCCTGAATAGGGGTTAATAAAGATTTTTATAACGTCCACAATTTTTAGAATTAAAAAAAATTGAAGTTGCAGCTACCAGTCACTCACCTAATGTAAAAGTCCCAGTCCCTTCAATGCTGACAAAATACAAGTAGAGACTTACAAGCTTGATCTCTGACAGATCCTTCCTCAACGCTTCAAGCTTTCTTGCCGGCAGAAGTTCCGTGCTAGCTGCCCTAATATCGGTGTTCCTCATCGGATGAACGAGCGTTACGAACTTTAATGTTTTCTTGTGATTGGCCAGAAAGCGATACATCCCAAAGTAGCCGGAACCTCTCTCGGGGCCATAATCACTCCAGTATTCCGACAATTGGACGGATTTAAGTGCCGGTAATTTCAAATCCACAAAATCCTGAAAAACCCGACTCTCTGTTGCATAACTGAAGTCCACCTACAAGAGCAAAACAGATGGTTTTAAAATACTATCAAGCTAAAAAGCCTGAGAACTCGTCAAATTCATACAGATAAGCAAGTTAGACGCATGAACGAAATGCTCCGCAAGCTCAAACTCCTGATGTTCTTGAGCGAATTTTCTTCAAAAACCAAAGACTCTATGGCTGGATTCAGTACCAGCACAGTAATTATATTTTCTTGGATACATCTCTGGTATTTAGTAGCTGAGGATATGGATGAGGTTGAAGAGGATGCAAAAATAATATGTTTTGCATTCTTTGCCAATCTATTCCTGGAAACTGTCCTTGGTTCCGTGGAGCAATCAACAGAAAAGTTCTTGACTTTGATGGTATTTGTTTCCAATTTACAGTTCCTCACAAACTCATAGCTGTCATCTGTAAGCTTCAGACTGGCTTTGACAAAAAATAAGTCAATTAGGTACTTCCAAGTGGAGCAAACCAATCGAGACTGGGTTATTGACGGGAGATCCATTCGCAGAAAAATTGCGCAAAGTACCTGAAAAATATTTTCAGCATTTTTAAATTAAAACTTATAGTTATTATGTGCGTAATTCAAACGTTTCACCGTATACGGTTAAATACTTTACAAAAATGCATCCAAGCTAATAAACTTCGCGAACCTCTTTTGGTACTTTTTCTAAAATGGCCGATGATGAAGATTTGCAAGCCATGGTAGCCATTTTGTATCACTGTTTACAAAACTTTCTTCGAACCCTAGGACTAAAGATATTATAGTAAATGCTTTGAAAATATTACTTCAAGTCTCAATTTCACATGAACTATATACCTCACCTAACCGCTGAAAACTGAATATCAAATTCGAAAATTCGCTCAATGTAAATACACTTCAATTGTTATTGTTTTACTCTGTATATAGCGTGCATATCGAGTTAACTAAAATTCACTGATTTAAGTTCTAATTAGTTATGCTCAGAAACTTAATTAATTTTCTTTCATTGGCAAATTGGCAACTTTTTATGCGATTTCTTCACCCCTTGCACCTGCAACCTGCAGCAATTTGTGATAAGTGATTGTTCCGTGTATTGCTGATGTGTACATCATACTAAAAGTGTATTATTTGCAGAACCCCACGCACTGCACCGAGTAGAAACAGTATGTGAATAATGTTTACAGAAAATGTTTTGTACAATATAATATTTTATTATTGACATTTTTTGGATTAATTAATGGTGCAAGGTTCAAGTCAACGAGTTTATTTTAAATTAAATTCCTCTTAAGGTATACATTCTAAAATATTGAATGCCGTTTGACTAAAGAAAAAAGAAGCATGCAAAATTATTACAAGTAGCTATGGGCACTAATAATCGGTCACAATATAATTATTAGAAGAATCTGACATCCCGATAAATGATGACCTGAAATGCACGGGGAGTATGGCAAGTTGCCGTCGTGTTTGTAACAAATCTAAAGACTTTCCACTAAATCACATTGAGATTATTCTCAAATAAAGCTATGAATTTCCAAATTTTACCATTAACGAATTTCCCACTATGAATAACAAAAACAGACGAAACACCTTTGTAATGAAGTTAACTACTATTAAATAACACGGACTTGATAAATGTAAATCAAAATGATATCACATATGGTACCCCTGAAACGACAATATGAAAAACATTGTTGGGTGACCCTTCATTGTTTAGTCATTTTTCTTTCGGATCTTCGGGCTGCTCGTTCAGATCGTTCTATCGCTTGTTCCAAAGCCTTTTGCCTTATCTGCTGTTTACTCCAAGCAAGAGTCAATTCTGCCATGACTTTCCTCCATTTTCCCAAAGGTCCTCCTCTGCCGCGACTACTAGATGCTTGAGATTTCCTGTTCTTAAAATTAGAGAATGGGGGTCTCGTGCTTGCGCCAGGACAAGGCTCCATCCATCGGCTTGGGCCAGCAACCGATTCAAGAGTTTTATTTGCGCTACGAGAACGTTCAGGGGTCTTATTTCCATGAGTAGTTCCCAGACTCCTATTACTCTTCACTTTTCCTCTGTCAGAATTGAAAATGCCCGACTGCTTCATGGCTTTAGATGTTTTTTGCTGAGTGACCACCTTGTCTGGATCGCATTTCAAACTGATTGGTTTCACTTTCTTTATGATAGAATTCATGAATTCGTCTGAATAACGAATTGGAGGCCTCCTGTTACGCTGACCTCGGTTAAGTGACAAATCCAACGCAAATTCTTGCTTCGCCACTTTGACCAACACAATTGCTTCATGTTCAGCGGCGGGAGTTGTACGCTTTCTAGGCCTTGGTTTTGAGCAGGTTACCACTTGGTTATCACTTGGTATTGGTTTCACACACTTCTCTGCTTTGAGTGGCAAAGGCTGAGTATCTGCGCTGTCCACGTACATTCCGTTCTCCTGGAGGGGAATAGCAGTCTCTTCCTTCACAACTTCCTACGTTAATACATGTTTCTAGAAGTTGAAACTACCGGAATTTAATTAATTTATTAATACCTTTTTAAAACATACCTTTGGAATAGAATTAAAGGTGTGACATTCTGTTTCATTTTCCGCCTTCTCTATAGTCAGTTCATCAGACTTGAGAATGAACTTTTCAGCAGGAGGCTGGTGCGGTGGTAGGGGTTGGAAAAAGGAGACACATAAACTCCCATTTAAAATACTCTGTTTGGGAGTTTCCAGTCCATCCAGACATTGGCTCATAGCTGTAGGACCATTATTAAAAATAAAATATAAGAAACCACAAAATGATGGATATAACCTTAAATATATCTTTAAGAATTTAATAACACTTAAAATAGTAAGTACAAAATGAATGAATTTAATGCTTACTGCTCTTAGCGTCCGCTAGAGTTTCATCGCTCTCTCCCACGTAGTCATCCAGAGTTGGATAATCTTCCTCTGGCACCAAGGCGGGTCCATGATAATTCAACCTATTATCCGAGGCAACCAAAGAGAATGTATTGGTCGCTTCATAGTAGTCTGCACAATACAAGAAGCCCGACGATAGCCCAGCAGTATGATTTTCAGCGCCACCAAACACTTTCGATTTCAAGCCTGTGTTAAATACGAGTTTAAAAAATAAGTATCACTTCCAGCTTTGTCCAAGTATTATAAATCACACGACACACACGTGGATCCTTTTTCTCTAACCTATTTCCTCCTTGCTGTGCTTGATTTCAAGGTTTTGCTCATAACTCCCCTGTTCACTGCCGTGCTCATGCAGAGCTACTGACTGCTCATTTAAATCCTCTTGGTAACCAAAACTTTCGAAGTCATTATTACAGGTAGAGATCTCGACTTCGCGTTCGTGCGGAATCAAATTTCCTAAAAATTTGATAAGGCCTCATTTTTTTAAAATTATTTTTTAAAAACAAGTTACTCGGGATGTAATAAATAATGAATTTTTTTAAATACCTTGTATCACCTCCATGTCTTCA
Source organism: Spatulosminthurus flaviceps (assembly GCA_034693705.1). NCBI lineage: Eukaryota > Metazoa > Arthropoda > Collembola > Symphypleona > Sminthuridae > Spatulosminthurus > Spatulosminthurus flaviceps. The sequence goes on along the minus strand of JAQFXU010000675.1, from coordinate 16,749 downwards.
ACTCCGTCAGGATTGAATTCGTTATGTTGGAGTAGCAAGTCTGGAAAGATTTCTTCTTGAACTAACTGGTTTTCATTCGGAGCTTTGTAAAAATCCAAGATGTTAATGTTATTAGTCTGGTATGAACTCGTACGAATAACCATTTTGAAAATCAGCAAAACAAAAATGACTGTCAGTACAAGTACTATACTCAGCATTACATTCTTCGGAATTAGGAATCAGAGCAACAAGGTTTTTAACGTGTTACCTCTTCCAGATGACACCTTTGAACTAAGTAGTTCTTGGAATGGTTCCCCTGAAATGGTATGCCAAATGGTATGCCCTGATTAGTGGTTTAGACACCTTGAATATTATTATTTATTATTGGACACGAAAAATCCAATCAGAAACGTATTATTAACCTATCAAACAGATGCTTATAAAATTCACTCAGAGATTATTGCTCATGCACTGTGCAATAGCCAATACTATATTAACTATAAAGGACCTATGAGGAGAACTGTAATGGCGGACCTTATTGCTTTGTCAAAGGGGGCGCTCCAAGCTTCGAGGTTGGTAGGCCAGTGTAACTGTGCCCTTACAATTATGACAATAAAGGTATTTGGACCATCAATGTCAGGATATTGATTATTTTATTACAGGTCGTATGCATGTACTATGTAATGCTGCAAGGTTCCCTTGCTGCTGCTTCGATTAAAATGAGTTTAACGCTGATTGGTTTTGACCCACATGTGTAGGCGAAATGGAAATGTCTATTTTTATATCAGTTATTTATAGCTCCAAAGTTGTTTATTGTTATTTATGCCATTTTAGTATTTTTATAGTGCTCTTGCTTTGCGTGTAAATTATTAAAGTAGTAAAAAATATTCTATTTCAGGTACTTGCTAAAATGAGACAAAACGAAGTCACTCAAAACTTTCATCCGATATTATTTCGTCCAGATTTATATAAACCAAAAAGTACCTTAACAATTTAACAACCAAAGCGTTTTCAACTGGAATAATTTTCATCCCTGTATAGTTTGACCCGACAAAACTTTATTATAAAAGGTTTGAACCTAAAAAAATACATACCAGCCTTACAACTTTACTGTCACAAAATTCTGAAAGAGTAAAGAAATAATTTTGACTCATAAACATTTATATTGTCAAACTAGCGAGTTAGGTTTCTTTGTTAAGGTATGCAGTGGTATGGTTAATAATATTTTGATTTAAGGAAGTTATTGCATTGTAACTATGTTTGAATCCATATCCTTTCATATTTACTCGTCTGCACTATCGCTGAAAAGGAATGGAATAGATTTTTCTGGTTTTTAAGCAAACATAAACACGGAATTATATGTATATTGTTCAAATTTTACGTTTATTATTGCATTCGTCTCTTTCTTATAAGTATCCAAGCAACACTTAATTTCTTCTTGGTCTGCATTTAATATAAAATAAATGATGGTATCTATCGTCTTAACGCCTCACAAGTAGATTATTAATCTGGGATTGACAAGGAGAGTGACACTAGGGAATTCCAGATTCTATCACATGGTTTATTATATAGTATATGTAATGTTTAAAATATGTATCCCCATGCACATCCCAGCAAACATACAAGAAGGTATATCATTAAGTAAATAAATTAAGTGTACATCCGTCGACAATCAAACTTCCTACCATGCCATAAGGTGCGGTCCATTGAAGTATGTGATCACGCTTAAAAATAAAAAGCAACTTTCATACTACATACACACACACTACATATACACGGTCTTGGATCCATGTGAAGATTTTCTTGATAAAAATATTCATCTTGTTACAAATTGTCCGTGCTCTTATTGCAAATTTCCTGACATATGACATTGAAAAAATTGCAAATTGAAAAGTCCTATAGAAGGAGACAGTCTAATTTTCCTGATTAGATTCTGCTTCCATTAATGCTTTAAACTAAGTAAGCTTAGGATGATCATATTCACTTATATAGCTTACTTACAGAGTATACCAGCCATTGCTTCCTCAACTCCGTTGCTTATGTATGTATAGGTAAAAATATGCATGTGTTAAATGTGTAATACTCGTACAAAAATCAAGAATGAGTTCAAAATTACATGCCCTCATAGGGTAAGTATTAGTAAATATCATCTGTACACGATAAAGACTTGTTCCTTTCAAAGTCTGGGTTTCAGAGTTCAACATGTTATTTTTCGATATCTTGACGGTCTCTCTATCAGCAGATTTATTTTTATCATTGCTCTTCTATAAGTAGTATGTACGAAGCCTCTGAGAGAGTAGGAATATTTCTTAGAACTTTACTGGTCGAATTAGATGTACTACCCAGATTGTAATGCATGTCTCAACTAGTACAACTAACACGAATGATCTATTTTGTCATGCTTGCTTACTTAGTTAATTTCTGAACAGTTTGGATCCTCACGTTGAGCTAATAACACTATTACTCGAAGCTTGGGGAAATACTATTTCATTCATCAGAGCAGATTGACTAAGGACACATATTTTGGGGGGATTGTGATTCCGTTGTTGATGAACCTGAAAGTGTATTTGTTTGCCATTTATTCGGGATATGGTCAAGCGAATTGTCTAAACTGTTTTATTTTGGACTGAACAAGTTTGCTGCTTTACATTTATCAAGCTTTTTAATATGATTAAGATATTTTTAATTTTCGCTGTGATTGTTGCGGTTGCTTCTCCCTCGGAGATTTTGGACGAAAATGATGAGACAAATAGCGTGGATTTTGTCTGCAGCAAATCTAAGGTTAGGAGTGTAGCATATATATTCTGTATAAATGTATAAGTTATCAATCCTCAATTATTATTAATATTTTCTTTGGAATATTCTCTTGAAGGTTTCTTACGAGAAAATACTCATGAGACACAATTGGCGAATCAATGGATTGGTGGAGTATATGAGATACTTGAACAAATTCAATATCCCATTTGACGTTCAAAGTGATAATGTCAAGTTCAAAAATACGAAATTTGATGGAAAATGGTTAGTTAGTTTCAAACAGTACATATTTTAATATATTATAGCCTGTAGTAAGTAATACTAATTTCAAAAACAAATTATGTAGTATAGTTAATATTATTAATAATAATTATTTAATGTATTTAAAATTGTGCAATTTGTGCAGGACATTCAAATTATCAAAAGACAAGAATCAACCATTGATTTTAACTGCAACGTACAAGTACGAAGCTGCCACAGCTGACCCGAAGAAATTCACATTTGACATGAGCGTGACTGCGTTTATTGAAGACTCATCCGTAGAACTACCAATGCAAATTTCCTCCACAGGAGAATTAACGGGTCAGCGACAAGACTACCGTCCAGGCGTGTCATATGCCTATGTATTTGACTTTGTTCATAAATTTAAATGGGCGGATTTTGCAACTCAAATGAAACCGATTTTGGAGTCAGACAGTCTTTTTGGAAATCATGACATCGATTTACAATTTTTTATTACTGGCTACATCCCTAAAGAAACCGAATCTTCAAATATAAGTTGTCAACCCCCGAGCAGTCCAGTGGAGGGTGGAAATATTGCGGAAGATTCAAATGAAATTGCATCCCCTCCTGTTATCCGAAATAAACGTTTTTTCAATCCACCATTTTTAAGTCACATGGTGGTAGCAATGAAAGAGGACAGATACACGGATCTCATCATTAAAACCGGGGATGATGAATTTCCTGCACATAAATTAATACTTGCAAGTAAGTCATCAATTTCAATTCAATTATGATTGAGTTTATCGGCTCATTTCCCTTGTTTTTTTTAGAGCAACTTAAAAATTTGATTAATAATTATTATTTATGTTATTTTTGTCCTCTCGCAGACAGCAGTCCAGTATTAGCAAGTATGATATTCAATTTAACATTCGACAAGAATGAGAGCATACTTGACCTGGGTGATGAGATTGGAGCGGATGTGGTGGAAGAGTTAATTCGTTATACTTACACGGGCAAAGTGGAAGCAATTGAAGAAATTGCTGACAGGCTTATTGTAACAGCTGAAAAATATGAACTGCCAAATTTGAAGGCACTCTGTGAGTCTGTTTTAACTCAACAAGTCCGAATGGAAAATGCCATTCAAATGTATACTCTGGGTAATGAGGTCAAGTCTCCAAAGCTGACTCGCAAAGCGTTTGCTGTCATGAAAGCGTAAGTTTTCGTTTAATTACATTTCCCTACATACTGTATTGCCTTGTATTGTTTATGTATTCGACCGGTTCCTTCTCTTTCATCCTAAATGCCGGCAATTAATTTTCCTTTCAATGCCATTGACAAGTCTTCACATTAACATGAACTTTATTTATTAATAGGAATAAATCCAAGATCGCGGCCCAATCCGAAGAATTCCGTAAATTAAGTGTTCACTATCCAAATTTAATGTTTGAATTATTTTTGTCTTAGCAATATTTTTGTAGCCGGCATGACTCATAAGTAGTGCTGGATTTTAATAGTGAATTTACCACTATAGAAACTAATACTATTTAGATTTACTATACACTAATACAAACATTTTAAAAATTTGTACCTCACATTTATTATTGTTTGTAATAATCTGAAATAATATAGCTTTCTCCGTCCCATTTTGATTAAATTGGTAGGTTGGGTGCCTAGTTTAGTAAAAATCAGCGAAGCTTAAACATAAATGAAATTTTGTTGCAGTGGGAAATATTTTTTATCTCTCTTACATATCCAAGAAAAAAATTAATTTTCGCTTACAAATTTTGGGTAAATGAATTTAGAATTTAGATTCAATTAAAGAGTTTACGATACGACCATCCGATATGCCTTCATTAATAAAAATTGGTAATGCCCATGAATCCGGTCACGGTCACACTCCAAATCCATTTTCTTTGCCCGAAATTTTATTACAAGTGTTGAAACTTCAAAGTCGTTTGCCTTATTGTTAAATTTACTGTGGCATCAAATAACATGTAAGTATAAATCTGCTTATCACAAGTCCAGTAAATTATCACTGATAGCATATTGTAGGTTTGTTTGTGCATGGGCCGTGAGAAAAATTATGCATGTTTAATCGGTCTTTGAAGGGTATCAAAAAAACGTTACGTTAAACATCATGTGAGAGATTATATTAAAGAATTGAAGACACTATTAACCCAAAGACTTTATCAGGCAGGGCAGTGTGTTATGGAAATAAATGCTTCCCTAATATGAAAAGGAAAAATAGTCTGCTTTGATAATCTATGCTCAAGTTAAGGTGTAACTGTATGGAAATTAACGTTTAACATGCCATTTCAGGTGTAGGTACATATGTGGCTCGCTACTTATTGTTAGTGTGTCCAAGTGTCCATTATTCAAAATACATAGAGACGCTGAAGAAAATGAAGGCTTCTCACGTACTTGTGATAGATACTCTTTGGCATGCAAACTTGAACATTTCCCGAGGAAACACTTTTTTTTACTTTTATTTTCCCCCAATATGAGCTCCTTATGTGATTTATCCTTAACCCTTGAGTTTCTATCTGTTTCAATGGAAAAGAAGGTGCAGGACTTGAGAGTTTTAACGCATCAAGTAAAAGTTGGTGCATATAAAATGATCTACACGACCTTCCTAACTGACTCAGTTGGTGGAAACAATCAGAACAATTCAGTGGTTCAAGTTCACGGTCAAGTCAACGTTCTTTTCACTTAGTTAGAAAAAACGAATACAAAAATCTCACCCAATTCAGTCCACATTAACATTATTACTTGTGTGACTTGTTAAAAAAAATTAAAATTATTGCCCATATACTATATTGTGTAGTATAGTGTAGTAGTGGAAAATGAAACTCAACTTATCAAAGTTGCTTGTTTACCTTTTGGGATTACAGTTAACGTTAGTTATCGTGTCAGTTTTTGCAAGACCATGGTGTGAGGTTCCAAATAAGAGGAACTGGAGATTCCCTCCTCGTCGACCGCCTCCACCTCGAAGAGAGGAAAAAGTTCCACTCCGTTTAGTTAATCGGATTCCACCTCCTAGACACCTTCCTGGAAGGCCTCTCATCCAATTGTATCAACACGAGAATCATAACGGTAAAAGAAATATCCGGCACAGTTTATTTTAGATAACCATAACTACATTAATTAAAGCCGGCCTCGCCGTTCATTTACATTTGCCATTTCCTTCATTCTTCATTTAATTGTGGGATTGCGTGTATAACTTAAACAAAGACCACAAGAAAAGCGCCCATTGTGGTAGTAAAATAGTGATAGTAGTTTTCATTTGAACTGATTTATTTAACAGGGCTGAAGTATGAACAGTATGTGGGTCCAAGATGCTACAACTTGCCTAATCAAATGAATGACAAAGCCTCATCTTTAAATACGAACGGTCGATGTGTGATGGTGTGTAAGGATCGGGATTGTCAACGTTGCAAAAAGATGTACCCTGGTTCTTTAGGTCATTATAACCTTGAAGAGATTGGCATGGATGATCAAATTACGTCGCTCCAACCTTGTGGAGATATCTATGAGCATGCATAAACCTAAAAAGTTTTCTTTTTAAACGAGATATTAAGGTTGTTAGAATATTTATTTATTGTTACGCTTGTGTCTGTTGCGTTTGAGATTTATAATTTTGTACATGTTCAGCTATTTTTTATAGCATCTTATATGCTCTCTACATTGTATGTCCCTGAGTGATCGTTAATTTACACAAAATACAAAATATTTGACGATCGTATTGTAAAAATGATAATAAAAATAAGTTTTGAGTTTTGAAATCAGCCCAATAAAATGAGATTTCAAAAAAATGCCAGTTTTAGCTTTTACGTTCGTCAAAGGTTTGACATGACTCTGCGACTGCTGTCATGATTCTAAAAGTTTGGACTATCAATCAATATCAATTTATACTGTGCGGAGCCAAGCATTATTGTTAAATTTATCTGCACGTCATAAGAATGTGAGGCATGTGAGCCAGTGAGCCAAGGCGGATATGATGGATTATTGACGCAAAAATGCTTACTTCACGAAAGAGCGCTTGATAACTTGCACAATTAATTCAATATCCGGTGTCAAGTCTATTTTCATAGAAAGTGGTTTACGCATGTATATTTTCAGAACTAATAACAGTCATTATATAATTTACTTCCGGTACATGCGAGATTTATTGTCATTCATTTAATTCACTTTCCATCCAAAATCCATATGATGTAAGTACTTAATGTCATAAACATACATACTATGTACCATTACAGTACTCATGTTAGCCCATTTAATTGTAAAGTAAAAATCAGAAACGCATTGTAAACAAGAGAATTAAAGCTTTCTTGGCAAAATCCATCAATGTTTTGTAAATACGAATATGTTATCCTTTCGCTACAACATTGAAAGTCCCAATAATTATTATTGGAAGACTTGAAGGAAAGTTTTTGAACCAAAAACTAATGAAAAAAAAGTTGTCTATGCGGCACACCAAATTAATTCAAACCGCATTTCTTGTATGTACGATGGTTGTTAGTAAGTAAGTATGTATGCAGTAAAGTTTTTTTTCACATTCAATTTCTCGAATTTTATCATTATATGTAAGTACATGTTTTTATACACCCAAAAGTATTAGAAACGGCAGTAAAATGGCGTTCAATATGATAATAAGCTCAAAGCTCCAACTATTAGAACTATACCGACAGAATCTACACTTTATACAGCATGAATAAGCTAACAGAAATGATTAGATCCTCCTATCTCGCAGCATGACACCTTTATAGTTATTGTATGAGATATTATGTACTTGTATAGTATGTTGAGAATTTGAGAAAAGAATTATTCGCATGTCATTTTAATTACAATACATGCAAAGGATGCACTTACATGTCCATCCGTCATTCGTATCCTTCCTTATTTATTGTACATATAGTTTCTATATGTTATACATTTTTCGGAAAGGAAATATAGTTCAACTTGATTTTTATATGAAGATGATATGATAGGTGTAAACTCTGAGTGAGACCATAGCTTGTGAATCATATGATGGACTCAACAATTTACGAGATTGCTCCCAGTCTAACGACACTGACAGGAGGGCAATCGGCAAAGAAGTGGCTTCTGAGACTGGCCACACCACTGACCTTATAATATGAAAGTGAAAACTCGTTCTTCCTCTCTCCCTATACCTAGCTCTAGCTACTGCTAGTTGGCTTAACAGCTCAAAATTTGTGTTTTCTTTTGAGAAGAACAGATCTTCATCTTTCATGTCCTTATACTTGTCTACATATATATTTAAATAGATATGTACATACTGGAAGTAAATGTCTTCTTGTTATCAATATGCAACCTCGCTTAATAATTGCAACGGTACATCATTAAAGTTCGTTTGTTCCCTTTACAATAAGAAGATACTCACAATCAGCTGGTGTTGGTTGGCTGGATGACAGTTAGCAGACTTTAGAAAATTATACACGACTAATCTAACCGTATGTAATATTGAATATTACCAGTCCACAAGCGACTGTACCTGGTTGAATTATTAGACGAGAGGTAAATAATTTTGTTGGTGGAGGGGAATTAAGCGTCCGCAGCGAATGTGTAGCGATTAATTTGATTAAAAAAGTACAAACAGGAAATCCAACATCCAACTGGAAGGATATAGATGTTGAATGCATAATTGAGTATTACAGCATCTTATGTTTCCACAACCTGACAAAGAGTTCCACTGTATTTTCATTGAAAGGACCGATGTGAGAAAATTAGTATAAAAATCACGAGTTGAGTTCAAGATTTTATTCATTTGTTACATTCTGCAAAGGAATCAAGTCATTTTACTTTTTCGTGCTAGATTGAGCCTGTTTGTGAGAACAAGACCTTTTCACACTTGTACTCTCCCAGGGGATTAACATTCTTCATCCATCGGAAGTCGAGCTGACATATATTTTGAAAGTGGAGACGAAAAGTGAATCTTTGTTATTTCATTGAGTTTCTATTTGGTTTTGAGGCTTTTTCCCATTGTTCCTTAAAAGGAGTCCATTAATTCGATTATCCAAGAAATTTTGACCAACATGAGAGCTCAGATTGTTTTCTTGGTGATTGTTATGGGTGTGTGTGAAGGTGTAGCAGGCTTGAGAGGCAATATTAAGAGACTTGATAATCCTTACGTTACCCTCTACAATAATGAATATCATCGAGGTAATTTGTTTTTCATCTGCAAATTTTTGGTATTCTAAAAACCACTTTCGTAGTTTGTTTTTCTGAAAAAAAGGATTAACGCATTTTACCTACAGGGGAGAGTTGCGTTTTTTAGTGAGTAAAATGGATTTTTAAGTATAGTGAAAGCGTTTGTAGCCTCAGATAATTTGCGAGACCGCTTGTGATAATTTTTTCTAATATTTTGGCGTGAGAGATTATGGTGAGGATTTGATTCTTCAAGTTTTTTGGTGGTTTTACATAACTTGTATTGTTTTTGTGAATAGGTGAACAACACGTTGCATTTATAAAGGGAGGCTGCAAAAATTTGCCAGAAACGGTAGATAATTGGGCTAGTTCAATTAATACTCATGGAAGGTAAAGAAATTACAGTAAATTAGTGAATGTAGAAATTTCACTGATTTTTTATAATTATTTTCCAGTGTAATGTTTTAAAAGGTAAAAACTTTTGTATAGGTGCGTTGATGTATGTGACTCGAAGGACTGCGAAGGAAAGTGCGTGAGACTTTATCCTTCCACTGCCACGAAGAACAATTTTGGTCTGAAGCTTAGCATGGCAGAAATGAATGATCGTGTTTCATCTTTAAAAAGCTGTTACACATTGTTGAAGGGATAATCCTAAGAATATTATTTATTTTATAATTTTGTAGCCGTAAATAATGAGTACGTGATTTTGATTGGTTCAGAAATATATGAACCTGACTATTATTTATTTTTGGAATGTTTGTTTTCGTATACTAGTTGTGATCTGTGATGCAATTTCTCATCTTCACATAACACACAAAATGCCCAATAAATTTAAATCCAATAAAATATGGTAAACGTTGGGGTTTTGTCGTAATTATTACTAAAATTCCCCATGCTTATTTGCACTCAATTATATTTTGCATTGTAACGATAAACCTATTTCCTCCTTGTAATAGATCAGGAGTCTTTTATCATACAAATATCCAGAAATTGTAGTCCTAACAGTATATATCTTGAATGGGATAGTATCCCCTTCGTTTGAAAAATGGATGGGAATTATAAAAATAACAAATGAAAACTGAAAATAGGGAAACCCTTGTCTTATTAGAGGAAATCTGAACATCACAGAAATCTAACGAATGACGACGTCAAAACAAGCATTGAGCTTGAATATCTCAAGGTAAAATGCATTTATCTTTTATTTATTTACATCTATTTAAAATTCTTTTATAAATGCTTAATCATTCTACTATCCTCTATTCCTCTTTCATATTTTCATGAAAACATTTAAGAAGTGTAGAAATAGAAACAGCAGTGAATCAAGAAAATTTTAATGGATTTGTGAAAATCAATCCAATACTAACTCTGCCGTTAGGGGTTCAAATTATTTTCTCGACATTTCAACCGCTGATTTTTGTTAAACTGGGAAATTTGACGAAATTGTGGAAGTAAATGTACGAACTTGCATTATCTTTAGACGAATTTTAAGAAAGCATGATGCAGGTTTGGAATCCAAAGAATAGCTTTGATGAGCTTGCAACTACATTACAGAAATTCACGGGGTGCGTCTCAAAATTTAAAAAAAACCCTTTCATAGCGAACAGTGGGGATAAATACCTCAATTTTTGCTTCACATGTATTTATTTATTAGACTCGTACTGTTTTAAATTTCCAAAAATAAATACCGTTGTGGAGATCTATAGGTACTAAAAAGCGGATCGGATGCCGTTTATCTCATATATACCTCTATTTAGACTCTAGGTTTTGCGGGGACAAGTTCTGCCTGAACGGTCTTATTATTCGCTTCGTTCATGAAAATATTGGCGCAAGGCCAAGAAATTCGAAGACGCAGGGTCAAATCCCGCATTTCCCGTTTACCAAGTCAGTAGATGCGAAGTCAATACGCAGAGATAATTATTATGCAAATGAGCGCATTCGCGAAAAGGATGATGAACTGCCGGTTTTCAATGACGTCATCAAGTCCCGAAGCATGGATAGAGCCCTTGACAAAGGAACTAAATATGACTCAAGAACTCTACAAGACCACAGATAAAAAGTAATTAATTACTGCTCCGATTAAGACCAAGTAAAACGCCGCCCCGAGGAAAAGACTTGTGAGTAGTTGCTCTCATTTAAAATAAGTTAAAAACTTGTTATTAGGCATTTAGCGCAACCCTTTACGTATGTCCCGTATAAAACTTATACCACTTATAGAACGGATAAGCCAAAATTTTAGATGTAAAAATTTCATCTATGCGTTCTACAAGACCAATAAGTTTAATACGGGAGGTACGTAAAAAGTTGCGCTAACTGTCTACTGTCTATTAGACAGTTAGCGCACCTTTTTACGTATCTCCCGTATTAAACTTATGGAACTTATAGAACGTATAAACCAAAATTTTACATGTACAAATTTTATCTATACGTTCCATAAGTGCTATAAGTTTTATACGGGAGATACGTAAGTGGTTGCGCTAACTGCCTATTGTTATAACTATTTATGTGTTAAAAATAAGAAGAGAATTAAATGAGAAGAAATAGCTCGAGTTCCACCCGGAAAATAAAAATATACGTCAGAAACATTAGCCTAAAATAAACTTGTATATCGCAAGGCGAGGTTTGTGTTACTCAACGACAAATATATATACAGCTATTATAAGGTTAAACATGCAAGTTCAAGTACAAATATGTACACATAAATTTCAGGCCCACTGTACAGTAAAAATAATGTCAGATTCAGAAGAAAATTCTATATCAGAAAATAGTTTAAATGCCAGCAAACAATTTAAAGTTTAATTACTGAAACATGTTTTGTACATTGACACTCAATACTGTAATAACTATATGCATACAAATGGAAGATGTTTCACAGGGATTCAAGGACTAGATTTATCCCCGCGAATTTTGTCATTCCTGAATTCGACTTAATATTTTAAGTGTTTATATGAATTTTTGAAAATTGAAAATTAAAAAAACAGGATTATAATTTAAAAAGAGCGGATTCTTCAGCCTAAGTGAAAGCAAAATATTTCTGTGCCCGCTTATCAACATTGTGTGGAGTAACAAAAATATTTTGTCCTGTATTTCCAATGATATATTTATTGCAACAACTTTATTTCGAGTTCATGACATTTAATTTTAATACCATATTGACTGGACACTGGAATATAATTAGCACGAATGTTTCGACTAAAACAACTGAAGGATTCACTGTATTATCAGGGTGTCTATTTGTACAGTCATAAACCAGTTTATTTAGTGTACCACTGAAATAAGTTTGATAATTTTGTAGGAACAATCTAGGATTAAAAGTTTGAAAACTCGATTGATCTTTATATCGAACGTTTAAATAATGGAGTCTGGACGAAGATGGAAATGCTGTGACAACAGGAGGTGGCAAGTAACTTTACGGGATTGTACTACCATGACATGGCAAGACCCTAACTACTGTGCACATTGTTACCAAGAAATTTCTTCGTGTTCAAAAACCTTCAAAGAAGAATTGGATTACGGGCCTCGTAGAATCGCAGTAGTTGAAGCTTTGAATAATATTTTTGATATTTATCGTAATTCATATCGAACAGAAATGATATTGGATGATGATTACTCACTTTGTCAAAACTGCTGGATGCTGCTCAAGAGGTTGTACAGTTCGTTTACTGAATTTTGTGATGTTTCCTCATCCCTGTCGTTTTTATATGCTTTTGTCGGAAGCAAGACCAAGAGAATGGGCCACCGTGTAATTTTAGGTGTAAACGTGAAACAGGAGACGGATAATGATCATTTGGAGGTATTGCCACAGTTTGAGGAGAGCTTTTGGGAAGGTAACGTAGTTTGAATAATGTTATGAGCAAAAGTTAAATTAAGAATCCCTAAATTGGATTACCCTAAAACGTTGCTAGGTCAACTTAAGTGTTTGGTTAATTATATGCTTACAAAGGATTTTTGGGTATGGACGGACCGGAGATAACTGTAGCCGAAGAAGCTGTGGATTCAAAGATTTTTCAAGGGATAAATACCGACGAAAGTGCTAGACCGTCGTTTCTTGGATGTTCGAAGGGGAGGCAAACACGACAAGGACATGTAGCAAGTGCAACTGATACCTCAGTTATAAAGGCAACGAGTGATGATGAAATCAGCGATGATTTTCATAGTTTGGAAGCAAGAGGTGGTGGTAGTGAGGTGGATGAGGAAGGAAATATTGCGTATGAATATGAAGATGAGGTAATGCCGATTAATTCCGAGGACGAAAATTCAGTTTCGGTTGGGAGTGCGACGGGTAATTTGTATTTGAAAAATGTCATGTGTTTCTACGTGTGTTCTGTTTTTATTTAAAACTGGGTTATATTTGAAAATAGTTGAACCTACTGCACCAACCGTGGAGCGTTTACGTCGTAACTACAAGAAGTATGTTTGCGAACATCCCAATTGTCATAAAGCTTTTGATCGTCCTGGTCGTTTAAAACGACACCAGATCAGTCACGAAAGGAAACCTCGTGTGAGGAAGACGAATCGTAATTACCAAAGGTTTGTTTGCGGACATCCCGGCTGTGGAAAAACTTTCGATCGACCTTCCCGCTTACAGCTGCACACAATAAGGCACAAACCTAAAGCTAGTGAGAGATCAATGAATTTTCAAATGTCGAAGGGTAAAATGTTTTAGATCTGTTTGTTTCTGTTTCTAATTAAACGGTGTGAAAGTAAAAGAATATTTTATTTTATTTGATATAAAAACAGGAGATCCAGATGAATCGAAACACACAGGGGTCCTTGGTCAAGATTTATCAGAAGTTAGCCCGCAGTCAAAAGCCTCTGTTACTGCAGAAAAAAAATTCCGAGAATTCAGGAAAAGATTTGTGGCCAATCTAGTTATGAAAGCTAATGTTACCAGAAATCGTGTCCGAGATTACAGAAAGTATGTTTGCGAATATCCCAGTTGTGGTAGAGCTTTCGACCGTCCCAGCCGCTTAAAGGTTCACAAGAGCGTTCATGAAACAGAACATCATAAACTTGCACGGGAGGATTTACAAATAACAGAGGGTAAAATCCGTGTAGTGGAAAATCAGGATGTGCTTGGTCTGGATGGGAAGTCCGTAGGAGTGCATTCAAAGTCTGACACCGGAACAGAAAATGTCCACAAATTTCGGAGAAGACTTACGTCTAGAATCAGGAAATCAACGGTTACGAGAAATCGTACCGCAGAGTACAGGAAGTACGTTTGCGAGCATCCCGATTGTGATAGAGCCTTCGACCGTCCTAGCCGCTTAGAGCTTCACAAAAGCACTCATAACACAGAACCTTATGAAATTTTAGGGGAGGATTTACAAACAACAGAGGGTAAATTGTGCATATTTTGACATATTCCGTTTCGCCAGTTATTGAGTCATTCCTTAAGGTAAGTTAACATTATAAAAGTAAATAACTTGATTGGGTGTGAAAACAGGGACACCCAGTGAAACGGGAAATAAAGATGATCATAGTATTGATGGAGAGGAGTCTACACAAAACCATTCAGAGTCTAACGCCGGAAAAGAAATGCAAAAATTTCGTAGAAGACATAAGGCTACAAGCAGGAAATCAACAGATAAGAGAGTCCGTATCCGAGATTACAGGAAGTATGTTTGCGACCTACCCAATTGCAATAAAGCTTTTGATCGTCCTTCCCGCTTACAGTTTCACAAGTTAATGCATGATAAGAAACCTTTTGAAATTGTCTTAGAGGATGGTAGAAAGAGAGTTGAGTGTAACGTTTGTGGGAGGCAAGTCGTCAAGACAAGTTTAAAAGGTCATTTAATTACTCATCAAAGTGAGCGACCAGCCGTTTGTGAAATCTGTGGATGGGCTTTTAAGAAACTTTCAGACTTAAAAAGCCACCAGCGATGTGTACACTCTGGGGAACGGCCTTACCTATGTAATGTATGCGGCAAGTCTTTCAAAAGGAGCCAACATTTAGTCGAGCATGAGATTGTAGTACACAGTGACAAGCGTCCATTCAATTGTAATCTATGCGAGAAAAAATTTAAGCAGAACTCGGAACTTCGTAAACATTTACGTCTTCATACAGGGCACAGGGTGCGTTGTGAGAAATGCGGCATTGACTTTGCATGGAGAAGTACTTTGATGAAACATTTGAAAACTGGCTGCACGGGTATACCACCACCCAAAAGCAAAAAGAAAGGAAGAAAGCCTACAGCTAAAATTACTTACTGTCCCAAGGCAGTGGACATTCCTTCCGCAGACTGGTCAGATGCAAGCCCTAGTACACAGTCTGAGGTGCTGAAAAATGTAGTCGATACTAGTGAAAATGTTAATGAGCTCACCACCACACAAGAAAGCAGTCATTTTCCGAATAGTGCTCCGTTTTTTCCTATCCCGTAATTCTTATGAAATATCGCCGTTCATTAGTCCTTATTCAGCCTTCATTTGTGCACTTTGATATGATTCTCCGGGGTCAGTCAAGTAAATTCAGCCAAGTTGGAAAGTTATTTTCGTATTATTATTATTACGTAGTATTTTCTAACAGTAATGAAACACTACTCGTTTTGTTACCTCTACTCTGCAGTGTATTAAAAATTTAGTACAAAACTGAATAATATAATGATGATTTATTAAGCTGAATTCTCCTACAGGACCACTCATATTTTACCTTATAGCGATAGCCTTAGATCTCGTGCAATGAACTATATAGGTGAATCAAAATATCAGTATGAAATGAAACTAAAATATTCCTCAGTATTTCTTCTAATAAATAAAATATGTTTATCGTTTGTCCAAAGAAGTTTCAATGAGGGAGAATAAATTAATAATGTACACCAACTCAAGTTTTACCCATGAGAAAATTTCCACAACAAACTTTCAGGCCGAAAGTCAATCAAGAACGATGTCCTCATATAATATATTTATCCAAATATTTAGAAACTAAAATTAGCTCAAGTTTGACGAAACCAAATAACATCGATCAGTATCACTCAGCTCTCATATTGGTATTTAATAACATTATAACTCCACCAGCTTTCTCCCGCCGAAATCCCGCATGGCTGCGATTTTCGTAAAAACAATTCTGACCCACCTTTGGGTTGAAAAAAACATGTTGGTGCAAAAATTTTGACCCTATGCTACATATGCCCCATAGATTGAACTTAGAGGTCAATCTGTGCGGTTTTTACAGAAATGTGGATCCCGCCGGATCGGTTTCACCGATTTCAATGAAATTTGGCAAAAATCATTATAAAATGTGTACCTCGAGGGCATTTTTTGAACGACCCCAAAATCTCAGCACGTTGACCCCCAGAGGTTGATGGAGTTATACAACATAAAATTTTAAACTTCCTGAAATTAAAATAAAATTGTTACACTTGTTTGTTTTACAAAAGGATGATAATAATTAGACAGCGAAATTTCATTGTGAACATTAATAATTGGTTATATATAGTGTTATTTAGTAAGCACACATTCCATATGCCGTTAGTGTGCTATTCGGTAGTGCTTGAATGATTTGAACAGATTTTATATGTTACACTGTGTAACCTACACACACCATATGCGGCTTCGTACACTGTGGGAAAAAGATCATTTAAATCCAGTTAAAATGAAAATGAAAAGGCGCACGTGAATCTAATTACTTTATTT
>JAQFXU010000674.1:0-44232 GCA_034693705.1 Spatulosminthurus flaviceps | reverse complement strand
AGTGCTTGGGACAACGTGACAGAAAAAGTGTGACTATCATCGAAAAAAGGCTTTAGAAGATTATTATTATTATGATTGCAAGAACAGAACTTGAAACTTTCTTAAGTATCTCACAAGGAAAGTCAATAACAACAGAAGAAGGGTGACAAATTTTTTTAACAAGCTACACTCACATCCACACATATAATTTAATTACAAGTTCTTTTACAATGAGTTAGTTAAGACTTCAAGAATCAGAAGAGATACATAGTGCCGGAAAGAAACTAAGTCGCAATTTTAGTCATTTACAAGCAATTAGGCCATCCGCAGATGCAGATTAGCAGATGGGAACGTTCTCAGTAACTCAGTACAGTTTGTTGTCAAGGAAAAAAAAAGTAATAATAATAAAATTATTACTTTTTTTGCCATTCTTTGCAACTTTGAGTAAATACTATCCAATAGAATCAGAACGTTACTGTTTGCGCTTTACAACATGTAATGGGCATATACGACGACAATCATCATTCAGACGAAGCTTTTAGTTAATAAGAGAACAGATAAAAATAAACAAATTCCAATAGACAAATTCATTTCTACTATCCCAGCTCTGACATCGTGCGCTGTTTGCCAAAGGACACAGTACTACATTCAAAATGTTTACGTAAATATTAAATACAAAATTGTTTAACTTAAATTATCACTACACATTTCTGGAGTATAAATGATGGTGCAAGATTTTGGATGAACCGCGAATGCTTGCTATAACCACCTGTTTGGTTATTGTTTTTGAAATTTTCAAGAAAATTTCACTGGTTCAAAATATGAATACAATTTTTTTTAACTGTAGTAGAAACTTTCAGAAATCACTAGTGGACCAGCAAACATGTTTAAAACCATTAAAACAAGTACGTGCCCAGGTAAATATTTACAAATGTTCTTCCTTCACTATTACTACCCCGAAAAAATTACCCAAGGTTACAACCTTTAATAAATTCTACAGGTTAGCCAGAATTCCCCCATAACCGCAGTTGGAGCAGAACTCGGGGATATGGAAAGAATCTAAAACTTCCTCACATGAATCATGGTAAACAGCTGCTGTAAACTTGGTAAACTTACTCATTTGCCATTTAAATGTGGTCATGATGTCATTCTACCATATTATAATTTGAACAATTTAGACACACACGTCTCAGATTTCTAATGTTTTACAAAATAGTTTGCAATACCATCGAATATATAATCATGAGTTTGTGTTTTAATTTTTTTACTCTTTCTCCACAACAATCACTATCTCTTGCCCACCTCGAAAGAATTAATTAACTGAACCGTATTGTTCGCCGCAATATGCAAAATTCAAGTATGCAGTCATTCATGACTTAAAGATGTAAATGAGAACTTTAATTTTTATCTCCAATAAAAATCTGCAATCTATAAATTGTGTACAAACACAATTATTTATATTAAATAAAACAAATAACGCCGAACAAATAAAACAAATTCACCTTGGTTTTGGTCACCAAACTAGCGAGCTTCTGCATCTTTTAAGTCCTTTATAAAACCCACAATTTCCTTGCTGAATAGGTGGTACTTTTGTATGCGTTGTTGTAGTAAATTAAAGCTTGAGAGGATAAACCTTAATACTTAATCCAAAGATTGACCATTAAAATATACACTTTGCACATATACACACATATGTATCAGTCTTGAGAAATCACTTTTTAGAAAACACTTTTGCAAAAGCTCTTTTTATTGGCAAACGAAAATTTTGAAAAATGTGGATACATTCACCAGTTAAGTCTATATGCAGTAACAATTGAGTCAGAACAGTGGTAAGAAGAGAGTAGAATAATGGACCCATGTGTACAACATTTTATCTGCATTTTGGCAACACAACCTATACATCATATATATACATATAGTTGGCGCTCTTAGGATTGGCATTAAGGATTAAAGTCCTCAAAATACCACTGTCAAGTCCATATTTACGTAAACACTGGAATCGCTTTTTATACGTATACACGTGGATTTATTGTATATAAACGAATACACTATAGTATGTATATGGGTAAGGAGTTCAGAAGCCACAGGTTGCTCACATCTTCTTCCTCTTACAACATTCCAATTCCGCAACAACACCAGCAGAGCAGAATACAACGAAGAAAAAAATGTTAAAAAACAGTACATATACACTACTAAGTGAGAGCTTCTCCGATATTTTTTCCTACAAGATGAAACAGAACAAGGGAAAAAAATGCAGAACACTTGTGCGAAAATACTTTCTCAGTTCCTATATTTCAGCGCATATAGGAACACAGTATACAGCTTCTGTGTACACAAACTATTTATTAGGATAACGCTAGGTATGTGCACACATGTATATATATAAACACTTAAAGGATCGGGACCACTCCTTGAATTAAACACTGCACCCTACACACGCTTCCATTCCATTATTGACGCAGCACTGAAAAAACCTCTTCCTTCAAGTAAGCAAAAAGACAAAACAAAAATATTCTCTTTACATCTCCAGCAGCAGTAGTAGTAGTAGCATTTATTTTGCAAAGTACTGCTTCAAAGAAAGTTACTAAACTCCTTCGATGTCACTCTTGCCTACAGTTTGTGGATACAAAAAATTCTTTTAAAAAGAATCTTTCCTCTTCTTTTGTTACATATACGAACAAAAAACAAGAAAAAACTTTTTAGTTTCAATCAAGAAAGACAGTACCTCTAGAAATATTTATACTTCTTGTTAAAGAAATAAGCCTAAGGGAGAGGGGAATTCAAACTCTTCAGTAATAACTCAAAAGGCTTTGAGCAGTACCAAGAAACTTTGAGTTCAGACTACACAGTTATTTATTATAGAAATGAAAGAACAACCGCCAGCACTCAGAAAATGGAAGTCGTGTTGGTTTGTTAATTTTGCCAAAATATATTAGATCTTGACCTTTCAACAAGTATTTACTAACTCCTCAAAAAGAAGCTAACAATGCATTTGCAATTAGTCAAATACTTCCACCCTAAACACTTCGTGGTTTCTCACCCAAAACAAGTACAAAAAAGGAAACAGGACGAATAATAGTTTTCACTGTCGTCTTTTTCTTATCTGGCATCCTTCTACTACTACACAATAAATAGCTTAGAAAAAATAGCACATTCAGTCAGCGGATTGTTTCGCTAGCTTTTTCGAGACAAAAGTGTGTATAAATAACTAATTATAGCAAAATGGTGTTACTATTTCTACACACACGTTACATTCAGTACTTACTATAATATGCTACTACCAAACTACCAACCTAACTTGTGGAAATACTAAAAGTAATATATGTACGTGGCGTCATGGCTGCTTACTCCGACATCCGAAGTAACCAGAGTATAAGTACGCTACAGCACCAAATACACTCCATTTACTTAGTAGCAGAAGAAATGACAAAGTTAGTAACGGAACCTCCTTACAACACACACACTTTTGATATTTAACACTCCTTCACAGAACTAAGAATTTTGACAAAAACTCAAGGCTTTTAGAAACGTTCAACAGTATGCCAAATCTTACAATAATTACGTCTTTATTAAAAGGAATTCAACAATTTACATTAATTCCTACATATACAATATATGTGAACGCACGTTCGTCTATCAAGGTTATTACGCAATCTTCTTCGTCATAAATTGTAAGTTTCTAAAGGAAAATTTCTCCATAGATTAATAAAGCTAGTTTCTTGTGTATCTTTGCACACCAAAGGAAAAGATTCTCTTGAAATTGCCTGAATTTGGCTTTGGACAAGTCATATCAGAAATCACGAATCTTCGAATTCAAAGTTCCAACTTGTATTTTCCAATAATGTCACCAAATTGTACAGAATAAATTACTGTACAACACAAGGATACACAAGCTTTCTTCTGCACGCCAGAATGTATTATATGTTTGACTTGACAAACAGACCGAAAAAAGTTACATAAGCCCTTTGACGCTTTTGAACTTCGACGAGGGTCAAAAGAAAAAATTGTACAAAAAATCCTGCTCTTACTAGAAAACCAATCACCTTATAAAAAAGAAGAAGGATTTAATCAACTTTCCCCTGCATGACTTTGACACTCTTCAGATATTATGGCTTTACTGTGACCATCACAAGATTACTTTAGCCTGTCTCTTTCAGTTCCAAAAATATAGGGATCCCCAAAGACTTTTCAAATCGAACATGGTAACAAAATCTAGCAATAGCACGAGGGAACGACTTCGATGACATGTGAGGCGAGAGATGCAAGTATCTGCACAAGAGAAGAGTAACAGAGGATATGAGATGATACAACACACACTAAACTGATATGAAGCGAAATTGCTGTAGAAATACACAGATAGATGTTACACTTCAACTGCTAATATGCTTTGCATCTATCAAAACTATAGCTATTTAACCCCCTTTTGCCACGGTATAACCATAACCTATAAAGACATTTTACATCGAATCAATGAGGATATAAAGTCGATATCAGCTTGCTCAAGGGAGAGATGATTGTATCACTTTTAATACGAAATGCTCATTGTGGCGGTGTTGGCATTGGTGAGATGATAATGAAGTTGTAGAAGTATTTAAAATCATAATAATAAAATTGTTTCCACACCTCCTCTCCAGTCAACATCACCATATATCAAGAGCAATGTCAGCTTATCATCATTTTACGTAGTCCCTCAATTATTATCAACGTATGCTTTCAAGTAAACACTTCTACACTACTCCATTAATTCCGTCCAAGTTGTAATCATGTACGTAGTAGACAAACGATATGTACGATAGTCTTCAACTTGGCAAATGGCAAATAAAAAGGACCTTTCATAAAACATAAATGTCTGCCACATTTACATATGTAATTAGTTATAAATGTATGAAAATAACTGCCACACAACCGAATATGTCTTTGTGAGCGTGTAGTGGAATGTATTCACCCAACATGATGGCATACCGACCGATTTTGATACCGCTCATACAAGCAACAGAGAAATGTTACGTAACTAACTTTCATTTGGAAGCCTCCACTCACTCATCTGCCCTTATTAAATGGAATTCAACAGTCCATTTGTTGGCTCACGAGTATATATATCTACAAGTTGGGTTACTCAGGCAACTGCAACTCTGGTAAGTCTCTGTGGTAAGTCTAAAGCTATGCAATCCTCAAAAATATATGGTAACCTAATCAATTGACAATCCTGAACAAGAATATATTGTCAGTGTTATGAGACTGGCATTATTGCATAAATAAGTACATAAAACTCAATGCAAAACCACCACTCGTACACACCAAAGAATGCTGCTGCGATGACGATGATGGTGAAATATTTCTACAGCACCCTTTCAGGCACTTAACCTTCCAATTCATTTTCTTTAACACTACAGCTAAAATGCCCTTGCCACCATTCCGCATATACATATATACATAATACACAGGGTACAACAAATCCTACCACCAATTCTTTTCCCAAATGTTCCATAGAGATTTGAGCTGGTAAAAGTTATTTTATTCCTCTGTATATACTCTGTAGTTAATACGAATTTGCCATACGTCTCAATTATTTATCTTTACATTAGGAAATTTCAGAATATGTTCTGTATATGTATTCTTCTCAAATGCCATGTTATGTCGATGCTTTGTTACAAGCTCTCACAAAATAAAATATTTGTGTTATTTAATGTTAAGTACATATTAACGATTTAATACTTGTATATTCAAATATGCTCTGACTTTACAGATCTCATAGTCAGCTACTTCCTCTAGAGTTCTCGAGGAGATCAAAACTCCCACTTTTGATGAAAGCTGTACCAATAGCTATAAAAACATTATAATTGCGCGTTCAAACTACGACTTGAAATCAAAATATAAATGTAAAATTTACACCCACATCGTAATTTGAAGACGATTTAGCTCCCAAAGACGTAGAATTCGCGTCTATTATGTTCCGCAACCAAAATCTATTATGTGAAGATATAGCCAGTAAGTTTACTTTTCAAGATGAAAGTTAGCGAAGAAGAGTAAAATCTTTAATGACTACGGCTTGTAGCGGATCCATTAATAATACAAACAAAAATTATTTTCATATCTATATACATATACTTCGTAGGGTAAATAAACAGCAAGCCCTTTGGCAAATGCTAAGCCGCTCCACAATTACCCCTGAAAGGATATTTTAGGCTCATCGTTGCTGAGTTTGTTGTAACTTCAGCAAATAAAACGCTGTAGGTTGAACAAATACCATCTCCCATCATGTAGATGTCTATAGGAACCTAAACTACAGAAGAGTGAGTGAATATCCGTGAAGAAGCATGTTTTTTTCAATACTCTAAAGAAAACAACTGAGTGGATAACGTTACCTGCTTATTATATTAATTACAAAATATTTTTTTTCGTTCTGTAAGCTTTCATATTTGTGTACAATAAAGAGCAGTATAAATAGTTAAATATTTCATGCTGGTCCGTAAGAGAAAAATACAATACAAACCAGTGTGGCATAAAGTAACTCCTAGTCCTAGTTAAATATGACAGCAAAAAAGGCTCGAGATTCCTCTAGGCATGACCAACCAACGAAAGATGAATCAAAACTGCAGAAATGCATAGCCTTTGCGCAATAACACATCACTTCACAACGAAATTCAGCCTTGTAGTACTGTACAACAAATAAAACTAACATTAACAACCCAATTATCTGCTAGTGAGTGCTCGTTCATCGTCAAGCACTTAATTAGCAGCAATAATTGATTGACAGCAGAGCAAAATCGGATAAACACTTTTAAAAATTATTCAGCGAATTAATTCCACCACCACAAATTGTTAAAGATACTGAAATCAATAATCAAATATGTATTGAAGTATGTATAAATACAAGTAATGGAAAGCGTGTGTATGGGCAAATGGTAGAGGAGAATAAGTCCGCGGATACAATTTCCGTTGACAAGGGTTTGTTTCGAAACTTGAGCCTACGTCCAATGTGAAAAATTAGGTGATACAGTACTGTTTTTATTACTAGAACTGTAATAACTTGTTAAATTTTAGTTGCTTAACAATTCCAGGAATTAAACTAGACTTTCTGCTAAATGAATTATCAACGGTTGACTGGACTACATAGGATGGATGTGCTCACGTATAACTGAAATACTTAAATTCCTAGATTTACACAAATACAACTGATCAAATATCAAGAGTTGGAGTTGGCACATGACATGCATTTGAAATTTGTTCACACAAAGATCTCATCGTTGATACAGATGCTGCAGTCAGTCACACCACCTACTATGACAACTAGAAGTCAATTATTTATGTATACACAAGTAACAAGTTGATGGGAGTACACAAGTACTTCAAGACACCACTGTAACCATACATGAACCGAATATGTAATCACAACATGATAATAGAGAAGCTAACAAGGAAAGTAAAATTGTAGAAAATCAAGAGACGCGAACGATTCTTGTGAAACGATGAAGTTTATAAAGATACTCGGATGCCTGGCAGCGTGTACGATAGATATTATGTTGACTAAAAGGTAATTACGTCGCAATAGAAATTAGACGATGGGTCAAAAAGACGTCAAAGCTAAAACTATACTAGCTGTTTGATGATGTTGAAGGCTGCTCGTTTGCTCCTCCAACAAAAAAACTATGTCGACGAAAATGAAGCCAATGAGGTTATTATTTTAGTCCATACGATACTTATAGAAATACCTACACATAGGACTAAAAAGAAAGCTCATAGTCGTAGTTGGGCAGACTTCATCCTATGTTTTGGTAAATGGGAAGTCAAGTCTTAGTTAGTGACAAGCTCTTATGACGTTCGTTTACAAAAAAAGTTTCTTTTAGGCACATGTATATAATGTAAGTAAGGAATATATAATCCTCATTCCATCCACCTATATGTAATCATAAAATATGGGGAAATATGGCATATAGCTCACACACGTAGACTAGATATACAAGTTTAAGACTGCCATGTAACAGTAAGTCAAGCCCACATCTTGGTTGTTTACATGTGTACAAGCAGTTGCAGACATTTTTGAAGAAACAAATGCAAACCTGCAAAGGAAAGCAAGAATTTCACACATGTATCAGCTTTGCCACTAATTTCCTTCTACTAAATTACATGCTACCACAACCAATGTTGATAATAAAGCCTGCTTTTCCACAAGTACGTGCAACTTCATACTTTTCGATTTTTACATGTCACAAAGTATACTGATGTACTAAATGAATTACATAAGTATAAACATATCTAATGTCCCATAATAGCACACCCTAGCAAGAATTTCCCATCTTTTCATTCTCTCTCTGTCAAAGACCAAGGTAAAGCGAATGTTCAACAGGATTTAATATTTTCACACTTATTTTACGGTACACATATATACATATAAATTTTGTCGAATAGCAGCAGAGACCGACGTACTGTAGCTGCACGGTTCACAAATTGTAGGAGTTCATCAGACCTATGTTAACGTAAGCAACCGCACCGTTTCCAACCCAGGTACCCACAATATGCTCCGAGTCATCCAATAGCCAGAAATACTTTCAACTTAAACGCCATGTCTTATCAGTCATTAGGCCAACTACGCAAGACCTAACCTAATACATTTACTTTGTCAAATAAACTGGTTTTCAAATCTTTTGAATCAAACCTATATATCTCCACGCAAAAATGTTACACACGAAACTCTAGTTTCATCTTGTCGAACTCTCTAGCGACTAAAAATGTAATCGCCTCGTCGGGATTTCTTCGCCTAGCCTCCTCGGAGCGATACCGTTTCTCAGATGAACTCATAGTTTCGAATCTACAGATAGTTGCACCTGTTCGATGGAATAACCTTTATGGCGAACCGCGTGTCCGCTGTTAAAGAAAGCAGAAACAACCGCACACACTTTGTTTACAATTTCTCGACAACTGCGACACTCTGGAACAGTGGGAAATTGACAATCCCATGAAATATGAACACGAATTAAAATAACGGATGATCCTACATAAGGCAAACCATAAAATATTCAATGACGATTATTAGTATGTTTATATAATATAATATTACATAATGATGTCACTATTTAATTTAAATTACTACTTCATAATGAATGGATGCAAAAAGAAATGAATTCGTCGAAGCTACAAAAGTAATGAAAACTTACAGTCTCTCCGTTGATATTTTTATTCGGTGGGGTCTTGGCGTCCTTATCTTTTACATAATTATCTTGTGAGTCTTTAGACACTTCCTGAAACAAAAAAAAACAGCATCACATAATCAATCGGAGTGCTCCGTTAAAAGCAGATTATTAGATCTTTATGACTTCAGAGAAAAGAACCAACAGAGCATGAATGTAATAAAAATTCGAAGTTGAATGAGCAACTATATATTTTTTATAAACACTCCTAAAAGTTCACCATTTTATCGGCAGCGAAAACAGCAAAGATAGGATTAACGAAATCAGCGCTCAATACTCCATGCGCTTGTCAATTCCTTCAAACAATTTTTTTTTGACTAACAGAAGTACAAAAAAAAATAATGGGTTATTTATGACGAGAATCATCTTTAACGAGTCTCACGAAATCACGGGACACTACTCACACGTGCATGTCCTAATACACAGAACAGAACAATTCCGCCACCACGGTGACGACAGAAAATGAAGAAAAGTGAAGATTCCAAATACGCAGCCTACGACTTGTGAACCTATACCTCACAGTTAGCAACAAACATAAATGATTTAAAAGGTAGACGCTTATTAAATTTATTCTTGTCGAGCCACATGGCACTGCATACGTTTGAATTAATTAGCACATCTCATCCCATAATAGCCTGATTAAGTCTCAACACTATTCTCTGAAACATGACAGTTCTGAGAGTTGTACATCTGTCTTTTACACTCTGCAATTTTCTATGTCAGCAGCCCATACAAGGAAAATAGCATTGGAAAAATTCGAAAAGAGCAAACATAGCTTTTCAGTATAAAGTAATAACTAAAGGATAAATAAACTCTTTCGGCTGGTTGCACCACTGAAAGTGACAGCAGAGCCTCAAATTAAGGAAATTATTACACTTCACACGATAAATATCCGAATTCACTTCAAAGTCCTGCTTACTTGTGTTTTACACACAATGCTATACCTTTATGGTCAAAGGAAACGACACTGTTCTCACAGAGAAGGTAATACAAAGCAAAATTTCTCATATACCAATGACAATGATCCTCCCTTGCAAAAACTTTACCCACCACTGAACCAAAGAAAGAACGTCCCCTAACTAAAATATATACAGCACCGATCCATTTTTCCATTCACCATGTAAATCAGCCCAGACGCTAATTAATTAGCACACAAATTTTTCCTACAATGACAATGACTACATTTGCAATGCAAACCTGGAAATACCGCCTAAACCCTAAACGTATTCGGGGTCGCCTTATCAAAAGTATTAGCCAAACCTACTACGGGCTTCCGAAGATCCAAAGAGATTCACAAAGTTTCGCTAAAAATCACGTGTAAAATTTAAAAAAAACTACAATAAGTCATTCCAAGTAAAAATAGTTCCCACTCTATTCAAATTGCTGAGAACTTCACAACATCCAACATTAAAACTAAACAAAACAAGATTTAAAAAAACTACTCCCTCTACCCTCAAAGCTAAACTTCCTCGAAACTTCGAATCAATTCCCAAAGAAAGTTCTACATATCTTAACAAACTACACCACAAACATTTGAAAACCACGACAAAATCCCAACTTAACATCCACCTACTCCAATAAAATCACCTCCAACCTTTACACCTCGTCTTTCTAAACTAAAGTCTGGGAAATCTCAATTCACAAAACCACATTGAAAGTCATCAACGAATAACACCAGAAATTCGGGTCAAATTCTTCCACAAATCCAAACATCCACATCCGCTTCTATCAACTCCGTAAACCTTCTCTTAATAATCCACTAATCCTTAACGAAACCCTGAAAATACATTCTTCAAACGTAATCACTTTCAAACAATATTAAGCCTTATCATTAAAGAAACATCTCATCATCACAAAAACAACCAACACCAATTACTACACATTGCCCAAGACTTGATTTCGTCACACCCAATCCCATGAAACCAGCACCTTCTCAGAAGGACATTAAATAAAAATTGCCTAACCCATTCACCCAGTCTACACTCATCAACAATATTTTGCTTTTTCAAAATGATACAGGTGATCCGCCCTAATTAATAATCAATCCCATGTAATTAAACACAAACACCAATTACTTCCAAGTAATTCATTACCAACGACAATTACTTCCTTGTAATTAATTACAAAAGCCGAAATTCCCTTCACCTTTCTCGACAAATCCAAAATCATCAAATAAGCAAAATAATTCATCAATCCATCAAAAATTCATCAATTGAAAATAAAGCCACAAAAATTATGTCACTTAAAAATCATCAAGTTTAAATTGAAAAAAAATAGGAAACCTAATTAACATGGGTTACTTTCCCATGAAAAATGACATGGACATAAGTTAAAAAATCTAGGTAGTAAAGAAATAAAGGAGTGTATAGTCTGGTGATTGGATAATATACGAAGTCAAGGGATATACGACCATATCTCGAGTATAACAACACCCAGTTTTTCCTCCACTTCTTTGAAATTGCATGGGAGAGCCGTAGTAAATGGTGTGGGTGAGAAGTAAAGTTTGTAGAAAATTTGTTAATAAAAAAATTAAAATGACATTACCTTGTCCTTCTTGGATTTATTTGGCATTTTCTTGTTGGGATAAATAATTTCCTCAAATATTTGATGGAAGGTTGGGATTTTTTAAAGGCTACAATAACTGTCGTAAAAAAGATCGGCTCTTCTTCCGTCCGTAGGTCCTCTTTAGCGTATTTGAACAAGACACATTTCCACCATTTGTAGTAAAGCCTGGGGGTGTTCTGCTTCCGCGCTCAATCTCAACTCTCCGTCCCCGTGCTTCTCGTGTGCGTTCCTATGACTCTATAGCTCTGTGATGTACTCGTAAACACTCCTGTGTATTATTACCGTCTGCTCTTGAATTTATTCGAAGTTTATTTTAAGGGCGACAGCACCCTCTTTACAGTGAACATTATAAGAGTTAGAGGAGTGACCTTAGAACGTTTATGCTTTCCTGAGTATAACATCTGCCGCTGTTACTAGCCACATTTGGGCTAATTAAACTTGGTTGTAATAAATAGGAAATTATTACGAAACCATTACATTTCAGGCTTAGGTTTTGCCGCATGCTCGTATGGAAATGGAAATATTTGTCCTTCCTGCATAGGTTTTTATAAATGGTCAAAGCAATAAAGTCTGTGGATGAATGCAGTGGTGTGCATCGAAGGATTCCTACATTATTTATTGGGGAATTTATTATTAATAATAATTTATTAAATTAGTCTTGCTATTTAGTAGCGTTTGTTGATGAGTGACTAAGTGCCATTGAAAGGCTACATGATAAAAAAAGAATGGTCAAATTTTTCCGCGGAGGCCACGTCAAAAATAGACTTTATATAATTTTAATAAATTTTTTTACATCGAACGTGGTGACTCGTAAGTGATTATCAATTTTATTGGTTGACGTATTGTATTTTGCTTGTAATCATGTAATTGAAATTAAACTGAAATTAATTTAATAGGGTTCGTAAATTTTCCCTGGAGGCTATTAGATTTATGTAAAAATTAAATACGAAGATGGTGAACAGAAAGATTAAGGAGTCTTTTAGGTTTTGATGAATACGTATACTGACAATGAGTATGGGAACTGAGAGAGTTCCTTAGGGAATAAAAAAATGTACATATGGATAGTTGTAACGCATAAATATTTAGGTGACGCTAAACATGTCTACATCATTCGGGTGGGAGTAAGTCTGGCAAGAAGGGTGAAAACTATCTGTGATGAAGAAGTTCTGACTTTTATGAGATAAAATAGTTTTGATAAAAAAGCTAAAATAACTTTTATGCTGGTAAGAAAATGGACCAATAATTTGTGCTCAAGGCATAAAAGAAAAAATTTGAAATAAAATCGTTTTGCGCACTTGTACGATTTTGGACGTACGCTAAAAAAGTAAAGTCAAGATGACACAGCCTACAAATCTTACAAATGAAGGCAAAATTTAAGTTTTTTTCTTTTCAACCTTGGCAATGTTTGCTGTTGGAGTATATGAATTTTGTATGGGAGGCGGAAATCTTTGGTCGTGGGAGTTCCCATAAGAATCCTAAATTCTTTTGGGGCAAATGAGCTCTTGGTGGTATTTTGATGGAAATAAAGCACTTCACTTCCAATGAGTTGA
Organism: Spatulosminthurus flaviceps; assembly: GCA_034693705.1. Taxonomy (NCBI): domain Eukaryota; kingdom Metazoa; phylum Arthropoda; class Collembola; order Symphypleona; family Sminthuridae; genus Spatulosminthurus; species Spatulosminthurus flaviceps. Next base: position 30,950 of record JAQFXU010000674.1, on the reverse strand, counting down.
ATTGTCATATTGGCTTCGCCTGTTCGCATATAGCTGACAATGTGGACCCACCAAGTGCCAGACTCGGATTTGAATGTGGTAGGTATCATTCGAACGCTTTTGGCGAGCCCTTTTCAACGGCACCTACCGTATATCTCTGGGCCTTGGTTTTTGAGTAAAAAATTGACAAAGTTTACATTTAAGTACACGTACAATACAGTATTTTATCCCCCCGAGGCCCAAAATGACCTTCTGTTATGGATGGAATCTCACAAATGTGCCCTGATTGCATCTTCTGAACTGTTTGTCATAGCTCCACGAGGTTTAAAAATGCTTAAAGATCTTAAATTTTACTTTTAGAATCACTATTGCCTGCATTTCCAACTTTTAAGGGAAAGAAAATACAACGTGCGGATTGGCAGTTTGGAGTGGCAAGTTTTACTCAAGAAAGACGTTATTGCGCTTCGATTCTTCCCAATTCCAACATTTTTTCCGAGTTTTTGAGACGTATTGGATATATACACACGTATTGCGCCAGTAATAGATTTTGGTATTGTTTTAGCGTACCTAAGAAAATTCCAAGTGAAGAATTTAACTACATTACATGATAAGAACCCATAAGAAGTAGTAAAATCATTCTTTATGCATGCGCCTTTGAATCTCAGCTCCATAGATTTGTAAATACTCATATTTATGAAGTTCATTGTCTGGCTGAGTCGAAACACAAAAGAAATTTCAAACATTATTTCTGTATTTATTACTTCATATTTATATGGCTATTATTTATATATTTATTTATATATATATATTAATAATAACTTTTAACACAATTTTTTGTAGCGGGAGGGAATCCATACGTGAAGGTGCGGCACAACTGTGCAAAATAACTTAATAACTAATTTTGTCCACATGTAACACCTATAGCTGTACAGATTAATACGCTATTACAATAAAAACTCGACACTCACTCATTATAGTACGTTGATGCTGCATGTGCATGCATATAGATTTCGCCTATTGTTTGCACAAATACATTTTAATGTTTTTCATTAATAAATACTGTATAACGGTACTACATGTATTTATAAGTCTACTTATATGATCTAATAATATTTTACAATTGCATAGATTTTTCATTATTTATAGCATTTCTACATCTATAATACTAACGTACATATTTATAAGTAATTTTACCCTTTTGCACATAATAACGTTCATTTTCTTCATCTCTAATTTAATTAGTATAAGTATAGTATGTATTGGAGAATAATTATGCGGGAATCAAATAATCTGAGGTACGTGATTCTTTTTACTTAAACAGGTATTGTATACATGTATAGCCTACACAAATATAAGCAAGCAACTTTACTGAATCTCAACTTCATTTTCACTATATGTGTTTCTCAACATTAGCTACTTTAACTTGCATAAAAGTATATTAATGATTTAAGTTTATATTATAGATTAATAGTATAATATGTAATGTGCCTACACGAATTTCTTTTATGTACTTTATATTTTGTCCAGCATTTAAATACAATTTTACGTAGATTATAAGTATGTCAAAATAGCGAATTTTGTCTACTTGACAAAGCATTTTCAGCCCAACCTATGTTAGTGTTTCGGGATTTTTTAAGGCTGATTGAACAGAGATTAGTAATTAACTTTTTAAAACTGCACTTCATGTCAACACGCTTTTACAGGTAAATAGTGTACTGGCAGAGTATACGCGATCGGATTTGAATCCTTTTATAATATTTTTTTCAATACCAATAATACGAGTAAGATATTACTGGGTAATGGTTTAAGATTACGAATAATACGTCAATAATTTCAAGCAGGGAGCATTGAAAAATCCAGACAAATTATTAATTTTAACTCATATCCATATGTAAATGAATCTCTACAACAATTTAACCATAAGTGGCTCACGATGCATAATCTTATTCAATTAAAAATAATAAATTTTATCATCTCATGCAATAATTTAACAGCAAAATATAATTCAGCTGTTAAGGATTAAACCAACTGTATATGTCTCTGAAACGCACATATTTCAGGGCAGAATGAAACAATTGACGGAATTCACGGAGCAACAATTAAATAATAAAAATACACCTGTCAGTAAAGTTGGGATCACAGAGATGCCTACATTTAATTCTAATGTACGCCATCATTGCATAGGCTGCAACTATAACAATATGTTTAAGTATAATTAATTAATTTTAAAACAAGTAATTTCCAGTCGACTAATATATTTACACAGAATTTAACAGGCGATTACTAGTCTTACTACCAATCTTAATTGAATCTAAAGGGGAATCCTTGAATGATCGGATGGTACCGCATTAGTAATAATAATTGAAATAAATATTCTTATTGTATTCAAGATCATTAATCCTTTTCTCCCAGAGACTAGAAGTTTCTCTCCTAAAGTTGTACTTTTAAAACACGATTTTTCTACATTACCCTACAATCATTTATGCACACCGCACAGGAAAAATAGCAGCTATATGGCAAACCGTCTTTAACAGGAGATATCAATAAATTCTAACATTATTATTAATAATATTGTAATTACATACTTACTCATACAATTAAGATTTAGCGTTGTGCTTAAAATAACGACTTATTTGTAAAAGGGAAATAATTATAATAGTTTTGCAGATGAATCGGGGAAAGTTTCAGAAACTATAATGATCACTCAATGTTTATAATACTAAATTACAAAGTTTCCGACTATCCACGCTTTGAAACATCCATCAATGACCTACAGAAAAGATCGCCAGAAACTCAGTTCCTAAAATTTTGCTATACTATAGTACCTCTGTTCTAAACGCACAGACCATGACTACAGAGACACGGCAATCGCAAATGCCTTAGTTATTGTTCGTTCTAATGTTGTCTCACTCACTGAACCATTTCCTTATCTTTTCTTGCATTTGGTTGCTGTATCTTATGCACAACAAGAATAGAACATTTGATTGTCAAAAGATAAACAGACTCGAGCAGTACTTCCCTTCTAAACTTACATATTTATATGTATTCCATACAAAATCTGAGAAATATACAAGAATTACAGTTAGGCATCCTCGTACATCATGATTCACAAAACAATGGAGCATGTAAATGATTTCCTTTTCAATACAAACACGTGTAAACTATAGTAAATAGTAGGTAGTACGTCATAAGTATATCCTTACAGTTAATACAGAATATAATCATTCATACAAGAAAAACAAGAACAGAAATGTAAGTAAAAGGTAATAAAATAAATACACGATAACAATAATAATAATTATTATTTCAATTGTGCATGCAAACATACAATTTATGTATACAACTCATTATTGGCGTCTTCACATTATTTACTGTGAATACAAGTTGAAGGAGCTATCTGTAGTGCAATTTACAGATTTAAATAACGCATAACATTTGTCAATCAACCCTTTTTTGACTTCATTATTGATTCTTAAAGAGTACCTATATGCTTTAAGAATGTACATTGATTCCCACTGATCAAATCTTTATTGGGCAACCTTGAAAATTAATGAGTTTTCAACGGCTCGTTTTAATAGCTATTTTTGTAACTATACACCTCTATTTTTCTATATCAGTTGATTGGACACACCTAATTCATCTCGAATTATTACAATACTATAATGTCACTGAATGGACGATATTTTTCAATTAAATTCGTAAATTTTTTGTCGGTCGGGAGGAATATTTACAATTAATTATAATATTAAGAGCTTACTATACGTAGGTGTTTGAATATTCCAGGACCGCACGTACTATCTCGATTAATAGTCATTTCATTTCTCCTGGTTTCCGAATTTCTTTAAATATTTATTCACAACATATATTAGAGATTTGTCTTTCCACTTTTTACCTCCTCCACATGCTTTTGAAAAACTTGGTGGAAGAAAATTTGCAACACTTATATGCAACTGCATAACATTATTAACTATATTTTACAATATGTCCGGAATTTTTACATGAACTATGTGTACTCCTGAATAACAACCCTCATTCACTCTTCGAGCAACCATAAATCATGATGGTTCCTTTACATACATTTCCCCCAGTTTCTTTATGTATCTCAACCATCATTTAGCATATTCACACATGACATACAGTTCCCAAGAGTAGGTTCTGAGTGAACAGTAATTTCCTATGAGATCAATAACATGTTTCCGAAAATGTCGATACCACTAATCATCTAAACTTCCAAATTCTGGGGAAATTATTTCTATCAATACATTTTCTGCCCTACAAGGAATTTAATTAATTAATTTTTATTTATTATGCTATTCCTATAAAATATTTTTAAAGTTTTTCAAGAGTACGTATTATTTTCTTTAGAATTCAAAGCTTCTCTCCAGCTTTTTACCATCAAAAGTTCAATCTATACTCTGTATATACATTTTTCTCATCACAATAATGATACGAATAATGTAATGATAAAAAACTATTACTTTTTTTAACCTTTATATGAGCAGCATTGTTGACACTTGATTCTTCTCTAGAAATCATCCTACATGGAAGTGAGTGTCAAGTTACAATTATCATTCCTCCACTGAGAAACTTTTTAGATAGCAATAATTGTTACGGTATATAATTTTTCTAGAGTTAATATTCCTCAGTATGCCACCAATTAGCATATGATTTAATTTAGTACAATACATACATCGCGTGCTTAAATATTATTCCCAGACAGAACAGGCAGTCGTGTTATCTTGCCCCAATAAGAGTTGAATATTTTTTTGAATCTTTCCGTCCAGGAAGAAAACCCACCATCAGGTATCTTTATTGTTATTTCCGTTAGCACTAGTGATGTCACTGTCAGCTGACGCTGGGCTTTCATTTGAAGGGGCGATTGCATTTTTAGTTTTCAAAGGCATTTGCCCAATGTTGACTGGGACGATGGTTGTAGATGAAGGGGATGATGTGGGCGAGGAAGATGATGAAACTGATGACACAGATTCTAGCGATGGGGATACAACAGGAGGGGGTGAAGCTGTCAATGCTGGAGCTGGTTTTCCCACTACCGCTTTCGCACTTGCAGAATGTAAACCAATTTTACTTTTCTTGGAATTTGAGGATGAGTTGGAACCATCGGAGGATTCCGGGGGACGATGAGATTTCATATGAGCACTCCGACTCTTAACTTTATTGAATACCCTAAAACAAAGAGAAACTTTAATACACATCCAAATCCATCTCAAATAATATCCAAAGTTCATCTCATAACATGACAACCGAACTAAACTATTATTGTTAGATACATTTTCAGTTAGCATAGTATAAATGTGCCACACCAAGCAAAGTTCACAAAACTGTCACAATCGTATGGGATCTTGAATTTTAAAATATTTTTATCGAAATTTATTAACGCAGTAACGCTGTCCACCAGACAGCCTAAATTCTATACACTATACATGTAATAATTAATTAAAATATAAAATATCGTCGTTGCATTTCCGGTTCATATTAAGGGGAATATTATTGCGATTTACTCATTTAACATAATAACTGTTTCAGTCGACAGATGACGCTGGATTGACAAAAGAAAATCAACTTCCCATGTTCAATCTTTTAACCTCCGTAAAGAAACTAAGTACTAATAGTTAATTATGTACAACACTTAAAACACAGAAAGCCATGAGGAAAAAACTGATTCATATTAATGCCTCCTAAACTGAAGTAATTTTAGAATTTAAATGATAACCTGTATAATGTTACTTACAGAGCCAAACGATTAATTCTGCCAACGTTTCTTATCAATTCAAAAATAACACTAATTCCTTACAATCAATTTGTTAATAGCTTGTTATATAAAAAGTATAGCAACTAGAAAAAATCCGCATGATTTAAGATCATCTGTAAGGCTTTGCACAATAAAATCCCTACAACGTGTTAATAAAACTTGAAAGTCGACTCAACCTAAAAAAATAAGGGGAAACGATATGGCATGAGATGCTAAGATAACTCAACAATCCACACGAAAAGAACACACAGAAACGAAGGTCAGAAATTGTTTTACCTCTCAAACAAATTATTTAAAACTGAGATGTCCGAATTGATTCAGGGTGAAATCAAATTAATTCATGGAAATCCTGACTATTTTGGAAAAGAAAACATAAAATCGTTTGGAATATACGCACCAAAATGTAAGAAAAAGGATATGGTTAAAGAGCAAATAATTCTAGGCATGCATTATATTCAGTTCTTTCTTTGTTTCTGTCACACTATACGGAGGTTCATGTAATTTGTTACGATCCAGTTGACAATAAGCCTTTATTATTTTCATCATTACAAGTTCATAAAAAGCTCCTTATAATTGCAAGACATTTACACGATTATACGATTCTAATGTTGTAAATGACACAATTTGTCTGACAGCATTCACCTAGATCTAGATCCGTCTAAATGTTCATTAATGTCTGAAGGTTACGTTTAGTTCTCTGGAAAGATTTCCCTACAGCACTTCTCACTAAACGCGGATATAAAACTAGTAATATTGCCCCAATTAATAATTTGGAGCAATGGTTTGTGAGTAATTTTGAATATTTTCCATTTTGTGAAAGTTCGAGTAGTACTCGACGAGTACCAAGTCTCAATTGCTTTCAGTAAGTTCTAAGAAAAGGAATAAACGAAGGTCGACAGTACATACATCGAAGACAAGCTTATATAGTAAGGGAAGAACTCTCTGAATTCTATTTCCACCTAAAAGTATAGACATAACTAATGCAAGAGAATATAATAGTGTGATTCTGAACCGATAAGGATTCTCGAGGAAATTTCCCAACATAATTTATTGGTATGTATACATACATATATATATATACATAAATATAATTATCTGGACCGAAGGTCCGAGAAAGAAAAGTAGGTACTCACTTGCCACAAACTTTGCAGGGATATTCCTCATGAGACAACAAATGATTCGGGCCAGCACTAGTATCACTCGTAGGACTACTAACATCCGTTATTTGATTAGGTACCTGCCAATTAACAACCAAATTAATTCAGCACACACAAAACACGCCTGTAAGCAATTAAGTCTTTTCAAAATCTAATGAATTATTATTATCTTCCCAATACCTCTATTTACTCACTACTACCCTAACCATACTATAATAAGAATGTCTCCCAGAATCCCACCAACACACAATAAGTATACTAGCACAAATGTAGAGAACCAATCAAAATACAACATGAAACTCTAAATGCATGATAATTTACTACAATAAAACAATCCACGTAAATTAAGTGGAAATAATTAACAAATAAATATGATACTACCAGGAGAAAACAATCCACTGAATCAATATTCAATCAAGTTAACAGCATAAACACTCATTTGCAAAGAATAATATAATACGGAACAAGGGAGGAATGAAATATGAGAGAATGTGTGAAAGGAATTAATAAACACATTACATAGGAATCCCATACTCTCTCAAGCACTGGCTTCTATAGCTCACCTGAGATTTCAAATGTGAGGAATCCAAGAATCCTGGGTTCTTGTTGTTACTATTATTGACAAATGAAATGCGTGCTGAAGAAGGTAAATTCAGAGTTGAAGGAGGTGGCACATTTTTCAGAAGATCCAATGTAAAAGCAGCATCACGCTTCTTCCAAACATTTCGTACTCTATCGTACTCACTAGAACAAACTTTCTTCCAAAGGTGATAAAAAATCACACACTCTTCCCGACTCTTCCCCTGAATCTCTTGGGCTACTTGAGTAAAATCCTTCCCATATCTATAGAGAGCTTCTTGAAAAATACTTATTTCTTCTTTGGTCCATTTATCTTTCTCTTGATACTTGTATTTTCTCAAGTTATTTGGCAATGATGGACATGGATTCATCAGCACAACCATTGCATCCTAAAAATTCGAGTACAATATACAATAACCCTTGTAAAAACCTATACTATAAATCTCCGAAGCAACCATGATCTGGAAGGCTTCGCGTATACACATATGCACACATTACAGGTACAGCACTCCTCAGTCCATTAAATTAAATTCCTATTCAACATCTAACAAAATCACAAGTATTGGTAAACAATAAGTAATTCGCTCCATGTGTTTGCACAACAAACTATGGGAAATTGGCTCCCACCCTTCCTATATGTATATAACACACATTTAACAGCAACTGCTTTCTAAAATCCTACAATAACAGTCCATACTTGAACAGAAATCCAGCATAACTGGGAAAATTATGGTATCATAATACACATGGAATGAAAACTCACCACAATATCACCATTACAGTTGTTTAGCACATGAAGTGCATATTCTTTATTCCTCCCACCACCAGGTATTGCAGAACAGCATGCAAACTCCAGATACTTCTCGACTGTAAAAAAAACCAATGAAAGAGCACGTTTGTAGAAGAATAAGCAAAATCACTATCTATTCATCAATTCCTCTTTTTTACTTCATCCAGAGAGTAAGTAAAAAAAGAGGACGAGTGGATTTGTATTTACCTTTACCATTTCTTATAAGGTGCACATACAAAAAAAACACAATAGTAACGTCCGACAATTTTCCCTTTTCAAACATTGCACGAAATAACATTTACAAAAAGAGGGCAAGTACAGGACGGTGGGAAAAATCTCTTACAAAATACCGTAAGTAAATAGCTATACAGGAAAGGGTTTTGGGACACGGGGAAAAACTTTCCGAGATCATGAGAGAAAGGCTTCAATCAGGGAAGACAGGAGAGCATAGGAACACAATCCGTTTTCATATGTTTTTGTCAACAACTTGGCTAAAATGTAAAGCAAACAAATTGTTTTGGAAAATTGGAGCGTCAAGTGTGCGTATGTAGACGAAATGGTTCGAACGAGCGAAAATTCTCAAGTATACTGTATTGATACTCTCCAACAGATCGATGCTGTACAGAGAAAGGCTGAGAGCGAGAGAGAGCAGAACACCGAGAGGAAAACGGAGAGAGAGAGAAAAAAACAAAGTTTACCTTCCTCGGAAGTGCAAGTATCCGTAACTTCAGTTCTCCATAATCGGTATTCTTCGTCTGACTGCATATCGCAATCTTCTAGCTTACGTTTCTTGTTAGAGCATTGTGGAAGTTCTGCTTGAAATTTCGGTCCTATATTGATTTTAGGTATTTCTCTTTTCGAATCATCTACGTGCGAAAGTTTGGGTGAGAATGTCCAGAAAAGACCAGGAGCTGACCGAACTGGACTTAATATTGGGTAAGGGGTAAAGTGCGAGTTGTGAGGGGAGTTAGTCTGGGGCCTTAGATTTGATGCAAAAGTATTTCGAAGCTGTTTCCTCTTCGTAGGTGATTTAAAGCATGGACTGTTAGGTACACTGTAAATCCATATGAACAAATAGAACACATTAAGCACATACCTACACACACAAAGTTACACATAAGTAAAACTTCTATGAAGAAGTTCGACGGAGAAAAACATCAATATGGAATGTTTTCCTTTCATTACTCACAGGCCACAGGATTACCTTTAAGCAAAACTAAACTCAATCGTTTCCATACTATGACTATATTTTCGTATATGAGATAGCGAAATTATAGGGGCAAAAGTGCCTCACGCACTTACACTTCTGTATAAACAGAGAATCTAGTACGGTGGGGGGATAGAAGAAAAAAATATGATGTGTGAGATGCACGAAATGTATGTACGAAAGAACCAACTCTAGCAGGAGTGGATACATAGATCATGATCACTCCGAAGAGCAAAACCTACCAACTACTTTTATATATATAACGCTTTGGTATTTAACATGATTATAGAATAGATGTTCCCATTCCTCACTACTGGCTGAAATAGCTAGAAATGTGTACTTAAGCGAATTCCATTCTTCTGACATGATGAAGGAGAAAACCAACTGGCCCTGGACTGAGATCAGGCCACAAGAAGCAACAAGAACAACTTTCTGCCCTAAATTCTAACATTGAAAATAACATATGTAATGACAAGGACGTAGGAGCTAAATGCAAAAGCAGCAGTAGTTTTATGTAGGAAAAACAAATTGGTGAAATCCCTTAAATTAGACCTTCTATTTTCATTCAGTTGCTTCATTGAATCTTCATGTGGTTCTACATACTTGGAAATGATTTCAAAAGTTTTATTTTACACGTTCCTTTCAAACATTCAAACTGTACGTAGAGTCGGTGCACTCCGTCGCAAGTAAGTCGTCTATATAGTTTGGAAATCCGGGCAAAATCCAGACAAAAGCAAACTTTCCTCAATAGTTCAAACATATAAGCCTCTCCAACTCTCTATCTAAAATAGGCTGACCATACCATGAAAATATTCACATGAACAAATTTCCTTTGGAGCATGAATTTCCCCAAAACTTGAACTTCACAATTTCTCCAAAAGTATATACTTTAGTAGCTGAAATAGTATTTGGGTCCTTCATAGTCCATAGAAATAGCATACATTTTCTACTGAATGCATCCTCGATGGAAAGTATTCCAAAGTGTAACCAACAAGGAGGCATTAACTTTGGTTGAGCTTGAGTATGTAGGACAATCCATGAGTATATTCTATAAGTAATGGCATTGAACGGATGACTAGGAAAATTTTGTGTTGTGTAATACAAGAAAAGCATTTAGCATTTACTGGATTTGAACAAGTTTCCAAATATAATTCGGTGGGCCTATGCGTATACATTGGGAATGATTGAGAAAAGGCCAAGGCAAGTTAATAATTATACCTGTTAGGACTGAGGAAAATATCCGGCCCAATGCCATCTCCCGAACAATCCATTCGAGATGGCTCATTAACTTTCAGCTCCTTCACGGACTGTAGAGAGTCTTCCGTACTGGCACTGCCTAAACTAGGTGAGTTTGATGGGGTCAAGATAGTCAGTTCTGAAGTGCTTCCGCCACTGAGATTTCTCGCTTTTGCACTTGAAAAATTTGTAATATCATAGGGAATCGTGGTGGTGGTTGGGGATGTGCTACATGGTGTATTGGTTGTTATAGAAGAGATAGTAACAGCATGATTGGTGGCCGCTGTCGTCAGAATGGGATCTGCAGGAACAGCCGTTAAAATCACCGAAGCAACTCCTCCAGGTACGGTTGACATGTTGTTATTGTTGCTACTATTTGTAGCTGTTGAGATACTCACTAGACTGCCGTTCACAGAATTTACATCAGGTCCTTCTTCCTCAGTGGATACCAAGGGCGAGGTCAATGCGGCGGTGATGATTTGATTAAAACCAGAAGCTCCAATAAAATTAGTGGGGTTCATATTCCTCGTGGATAGGGCGTTAGTTATTATTGGATTAGAGATTGAAAGATTACTAGTATTAGTTTTAATACTGCTGGTAGCTTTGGTGTCATATGGGAAGACCACAGTGGATGCTGGAGTTGTTTGTGGGGCAGGAATACTTGGGAATGGGAAGAGTGGAGATTGTAGAGCATTGTGACTCTCCAAACTTGCTGGAGGAGTCGGATACATAAATGATGGAGAATCTTGTGAATTCACCGATGGGGATTGGGGTGTTGGTGACGTGTAGAAACTTGCTTCCAAAGCAGGTCTGTTAATCAAATTTTATTACATGAATTTTAATTCTTCAGACGTTCTTCAAGACCCCTGCAGGAATACTAAAATGTGTCATCCGGTAAAACCAATACTATACCATTAATCATTAATATTTAGGATCAGGTAGTGAAAAGCTGTAAATTACATTCTTACTTTTATTTGAGCTACTAACTAAAACCGACTAACAGAAGAACTTTCTTTTTAAAAAACCATCCCATCTTTTTAGTTACACACTACATGATCAAATAAAATCAACTGAATGTAATTACAGTGGCGTAAAGGAGCCCGTGGATGTCGGTTGAAGTTGTGGATCTGAACTAGAGTCCGCTCCAACAAATAAGGAGGTCAACCGAGAATTGGCCGAGTCCACTCCGGCACTGGTCGCTGCCCAATTCCATTCAGGAGGAAGTTGTGCGACTCCCGTTCCATTTAGAATTGATTCATCGATCCCATTCAGGAAAGAATCCGGACAAATACTAGAGACCTAATCAACAAGAGAAAAAAACCAATCCTCTAATAAGATCAAGTTCTCAAGAAGAAACTTTAAATTAAAATCAAGCAACAATATTGCCCTAACTTGAACAAGAAAAGTCTCTTAATTGAAAGTGATAATAGTGCACATGGCTGGAAAAGGTTAACCTTATACTAGAGAAATGTCAAACAAATATGTTACTTTATTGAAAACTTCCTCTTCCATAAGGAGGTAATCAGTGTTGTCATCACCATAGACGAAGTGAAACGTTTGAGGTACTCCATTAGTGATATTGAGCGTGGATGCCGTGGTTGGAAAGGTTGAGCTCACGTTCACGTCAAGAGGCTGCTGCTGTTCCAAGCTTGGAATCCCATTCTCCTGAGGAGTCTCTCTCTGAATCTGAGTATACCCTGTTTGGCTCTCAGGTGATGATGAAGCTGGTGGATTCCCACCACTAATCACTACTGACTTCTCCACACCTGCAATAAAACCAACTCAACCTCAACGAATAGGCCAATACATAGAGATCCTTCCAAAACGTCAACTTGTCGAGTTTTTTTCTTCCCTTTAAGATTATTAGTTTTTAATTTTTAAAAAACGTCCCTTTCAGAAATGTCCTTACTCTCAGAGTGATAATTGCGGGTATCACTCCCGCCACTTTCATCGACAATGACACCATTGCGAATTATTAGTAAAACCACTCTCTCACTGTCAGCCAGAGCAATACTACTATTAATAATGACCACTAGAAAATCCACCCGTCAAAAGGAACGGGTAGAAAACGAAACGGACTCGGACGACAGGTGCATTCATGACAGTCAATGTTTAAGACATAGATATTCCCCCTACACTTTGTTTCAAAACTGGCAGCCGGAAGAGAGGTAAGAGAGTATTCAGGTGAGGGATATTTCAGCCAAGTGAGTGGCAGAAGGATGACCACTCCTACTTGATTTACTAGACGAACCGGTGTAATTCTCCCGGCATTACGTCGTCCACCTTTTAAAAGTGGACAAGTACTCCGTTTTCGTTTTCTATACCAATCTACACCTTATTCATTATGTATGAGATATTTACCTGTCTGGTACACCTGCACATTAAAAGAAAAAGCTATCTTTCTGACACAACACCTCCTTTTTCTCACCTTGAGTTTGAATCGTATTTCTCTTCTGAATAATCTTCTCTTCAATCAGAGCCCGAACACTCACACTTGCGGTTTGAAGAGGCGTATTGGAAGATTCCTTGCTCGTTGAGACCACATCTTTCTTCTTCCCTTCAACATCCTACAGCATCAAGTTTCAACATCCAAATTAACACTTGATAAGAGCCATAAATAGTGTTTAAAAAACACCTTTTCTTTTCTAATCAGACACATTTAAAAAAGTTTCACCACAACACATCGCCCCCAGGAAAAATATTCTTCATAATTGTATAACCAAACATAATAAATAATTCTTTAACAGAATTAAAACAAATAATCTGATTGGAACCGGCTTTGCACGACGAGGTTGGGTGAAACAACTCATTCTAAATTACTTAAGGGTTAAGGAGTTCTTTCTAATAGTAAGTTCATAGTACTGTTGGAGCTGATTTTGGCTACAACAGTGTTTCTTGTACGTATGAATTGATCTAGAGTCTTTAAGTTTTGCCCACCTTCTTAAAATAGCCTCCATGAAGTCTCATATGTCCATTGAGTGCAGGAGTATTTTTGAATCTTCGACAACATATCGTGCATTCTACAGGCTTATCATCAATCACAATTTTACTTGAATCATCTCCTGGCTCAATTTTGATAACAACACCATTATTGGAATTAACTCCTGATGCAGCTCTCGACTTCTTGCTCGACCCTTTGCTAGCTTTCCCACTCCCTGATTTAGTTGACGTGGCTGAATTGGCAGTAGCAGCCGCAGCAGCAGAGAGATTACTCTCCTCTTGAGCTTGTTGTATAATCTGATGAATCAATTCAAGTTGCTCCTTCAAAAGATTGGGAGTTGGTGTAGAAGACGTGGGTCCAGAGGTTATGGGGGATGCGGTCAAAGTCATCGTCGTGGTTACTGCTCCTGCTACTAAACCAGCTCCTGGAGATGACGATGAAGATGATACGCCTGAACTGATTGGACTTGATGGACACTTTCCGTTTGTGCCCATGATAAGCGTTCCTGTTGTTGACTCACCAGTGAGGACGTTACCACCGGTAGAAGATCCTCCACCACTCTTGCTCTGGGTCATCTGAAACCAAATAATTCAATCATCTCAAATCCATTTCCTCCTCCATGAGTTCGTTTCATCTAAACCCAATTATGAACCAATGAGCCGCCGGCTACAGTTGAAGGAGCACGAAAGAGAGAGAGAGATAGTGATATGAAAGTTAGATCGGAGATGATGAGTTTGAGTGGACACTGGCGTTTACATCAATCTACAATGTATTCCACAAGGGAACGGTTGCATCCTTATACCGCCTTAACCATACACGTATATACACTTTCAACCAGAACCAAACAAATATTCTATCCTCACTCGTTCGTACATGTAAAATTCATTACTTTCCATCCTTTCAAATGAACTTCATTTATATTCATTCATATTCATATGGACATATGCACTCATACAAGCGATAGATTTACAAACCGTGTTCGCGTCATAGCAGATAACAAGAATGTAAAATTCTAAAATCAGGACGACGAAAGCAAACAAAAAACTAAGCACTTTGTGATTCTACCTTTCTTTTTAGCTCATCGCTCATCTATACGTTCCGTCTCACTACTTCCAATATTCTGCTAACTCTACAATAATTTTTTCTTCCTCGCTTCTCATCCTGCATGTCATCTCTAACTCAGACTTCAAATCATACCATTTTATTGGAACGATTCCACATTATGAGCCCAATTCCAATGAAATTCTCAAACCAAAGAAAGGGGGTGTGGACCCAACAGCAAGATCTACTGAGCTTATAATCCACAAGGAAAAAAGTCTCCTAAATCCTTTCTCCGAAGTCGGGGCAGTATCTACCATATCATATTTGACGTAAGTATGCAAATGCACAGGATCAGAATAGCACAAGTTTATTAAAAAATTTAAAAATGATAAAAAGTTGTTCCTTCTCATTCATTTTTCATGTTGGTAGTGTTTTACGCCAAATGAACAACAACTTTCCAAAAAAACACAGGCACCACAGAACTTGATGTAAGCCCAGGACAGGACAGAATTTCAATGGACGAAAAAGTAAGATTCATTCAATATATTTCCCCATTTGATGTAAATAGTGATGCAGAAAGCTGAGTTCGAAGGGTGGAGAGAGCCAGAGACTACAGTGAAACTATGAAATACAGAGAGAGAGAGAGAGAGAGAGACGATCTGTTTGCAAACTTGCTGAGTACAAATTCAGTTTTTGTGAAGCTATGCCTTGTGGCCAAAGTCAATAAGTTACATCTTGTGACGATGACGATATAAATCAACCAGCAAGAGGTTTACATAATACAAGCCCTTCAAATAACTTTCCTGTAGTAAAAGCAGTAACAACTAACAACAACTCACTATATTACAACACTCCCTGTCCTATATCTATATCTCCCGCCAGTATTTATTAGTCAAACTAAAGAGAAGTACTTATAAAGCCTCAACGTTGCTTTTTGCACAGCACATGTTTATATATACGTGAGAACTCCCGAGCTCAAACACTGGTGGTTGGAAGCATTTCATAGTACCAGTAATTATTACATAGTTAAGAATGTTAAAGAGCCCTAATCCAGAAAATATATCTCGCAAACTGAGAAGTGTCTGTTCAGCTCTATAAGATATACAATGAATATATAAGAGTCCTAAAAACAAGTCGATACTTCATGTAGACTCCTTCACTAATATGTACACAGGACAACGTGTATCTCTAGTGAAAGTTATCTACTATACCACAGGCAAAAGAGAGGCAAAGTTTGTACTCTTGTAAGTTGGAACGAAAGCCCAATTTTATTTGGTTAGAACTAAGTTCTGGTTTCCTCCAAATATAAAAGGAAAAGCCTCTTGATTTTAGTGGGGCTTTCGCATTCCATCCTCCCATGTTTACATATTCATTCATAATTTATGGGCTAATAATAACACCATGTATATATAATGTTAACTTAGGGTGGAGGAGATACAAGCCATAACTAACACTTTTACCCTGCCAACTCTTTCTACACTTTACTGCCATTTCATATTAAATTACAGCATTAGTATATGCACAAACATCTAGCGTACATAATTGCTTCAAATATCATCATACATCCATACATGTAATGCAAAAGCGGCTCCGAGCCTTTCAAAGCTATAGATGCTGAATTTGAAATGCTTTTTCCCCATCCAATCTCTGTATTTCTGTACGTATTTTTATGAGCGACGAACATCCTAATAAATTTTGTACTCACCCATATTTAATGATATTTTATAAACTGAAAATCATAAAAACCCTCTTGTTCTCAATTACATTGTCAGAGTTCAGTAGTTCAAACTATTGAGTGCTTACACAAGACCTACTTACTACAATAAAAGCCCGATGCAAATATAAGTTTCTTCGTGTCAATGGATCCGTGCCCATCTCAACATACGATTCACAAACAGAAATATACCAGTGAGACAGCGAAGTTTGACAGTGAAGTTGATTATGAAGTTTTCTATAGGTTATTAATGTTAGTATTAACCGAGACTACCCAAGAGTTAAAAGGGGGAGAAAGAGAAAACTGTTAGGATAGTTGATGACTTGTTTAATATATAGCAGTGTGGATGTGCTACTACACTACTCTGGTAATTAATAAAAGTTTCTTTCAATTCTTACAGTGCAGGTCTGAAAGTCTTGTCAGGGTGAAACTAAAAGTGTGGAAAAGAAGTAAAAAGGTAAGAAAGAAGGTAAATAAAAGGGAATAGGATTTTATGTTCAATGTTCTCGAGACGAGAGGGAAAGAGAATGGGACAAAGTTCAAGGCAAGGAGAGGATATAGAGTTGATAGTGAGAGGCTATGGGAAGTATAAAAATAGCCAATTATTTTTCCCCATAGGTTTGTACCTCTGGTGAGGTATACACATAAGATAGGCAGTGTGACTTGAAAGGTTGTGTATTGTGTGTACACCTCCTGGAATATATAGTTGGAAATGAATTGCTCTTTCCAGAGTATAAGGGAAATTATAAGGGGCATCCATGGTTTGATCGTGGGTACGTGTCCGTGTACAGTGAATGTTATGGGGGGGGGGGTATACAATTTATTTGCAAACATATAAGAAAGTAAAGAAAGTCGTAGGAAATTGAGAAGAAGAGGCGAGAGAGGAGTGAGATGAAGCAATAATTACATAAGACGTCAAAATCAGAGATTCATACCTCGTTTTCATTTGTTGCCCAGTTGGGTTCGTAGCAGATGGGAAGGGAATCACTCTGCTGAGGTTTAGTCACACTTGCTGGATTCAAAGTAACCAAAGAAGCATTTGTGATGGTTCCACTCCCCACACTCACATTTGAGGAGTGTCTCTGAGTCAGAAGTTGATGAAGTTGACTGTGAGTTGCACGAATTGTCACGGGAACGGTTGCTGTTGTTATGGCCGTCGAGTTGTTGTTACCTACACTTGAGGAGGACGGGACAGCTATGGAATTCCTCAGTTTGGCAGCATCACCTCCTACAATCCCACATAAAGTTCCATTTGTTGTTGACAGAGTCAAACCCAACATTTGACTTGAGTCGGTGATTTGGATGGGTTCGAGCTTAATCGCCGTGGTTGCTGGAGCTCCTCCTGGAGCTGGAGTACCCGACACGGGTCCAACAACAGCTCCTGCTGACTTTTCCTCTTTTACAATGACAGGTTGGAGAGCTACTTGAATATCCATCGGCTGTCCAACAAAATTTGAATCCAACAAATTTGAATCTAATCCAAGAATACTGGTAGTGACCCCATTTGCTTGCATGATCAAGTCACTGTGATCAACTTGACTGCCATTATCAGATGATATCTTGAGGTGATCCACCATGGTTTGTCCTCCTCCTACTATTTTCGTGACAGTCGTTGTTGCTCCAGACGTCGTTGTTGCTCCCGCCACAACATTCGTACTACTTGGGGATGTGGAGACAACAACAGCTTGACTGACATCCGTGTTATTCGTTGGATTGATTGCGGTTGGTTGGATGGTCAATGTGGCCAAGGCTTCAGGACCATGACGACTCTCAATATGACGTCTGAGAGACCGTCCGTCGCAGTAAGATTTTCCACATCCTTTAGCTCTACATTCAAATGGCTTTTTATTCCGATGAGTTAACATATGCCCGTTGAGATGATCTTGTCTCTTGAATGCTTTCCCACACATGCTACATGCATGCTTTCGCTCATCACTATGTGTCAACTTGTGCTTTGTCAGAGCCGAGGCATTGCTGAAGATCTTCCCACACACCTATAACAAACACATCTTATGATGAAGCTGCACCATTCACCAAACTGCCATATCATATATTCATCCAAAATAAGTATTTAACATTGGTGCATCCCATTTCTACGAAAAGCTTCAAACTAACCATAACCCACTACTACGGCTATTTGATAAAAGTAATATTAGAATAATGAACTTCCCTTCGTATCTTCACTTCTTTATTTCTATCTCTCTCACTCATTCACTCACTCAGCCACAACACAATTCTTAATCACTCCGACACGTCAGGAAGATAAGTTGCACAGGTGCGGTAACACCAAACTCCCACACTTTTACTAATTCATTCACACTCTATTTCCATTTACATGCATTCTAATCTTCTCATATCAACTTACATAATCTTTATACAAACATATTATATAGACCCACTCTAGTATTCATAGCCATGCATTCATACTCAAGATCACTCTGCATTAACCTGAAAATATATGTTTAAACTCCAAGTCACAGTCTCTCCGTTCTTGCTGCCATTCCACCAATGCAATGCCCTACATCAAACATTAATTTCACTGTCTTCAAACCCACATAAATTAACTCGCAAATATTCTTTTTGCCAATACACTAGAAGAACATCAATCTTTCCCTAGGCATCCTTACAACAGGAAATATGTACGTATAATTGTATATAAATACTCAGTGAGAATTACTCCACATCTATAAAGACGAGCGATACCCTACGTTTCAGGTCTAAAAGAAATAGTAAGAGAGAGAGAAAGAGAGAGAGAGAGAGTGAAAAAATCAAAGAAGACAATTTCTTTATCATCGTCCTCCTCTTCTGCCTTCTCTTCCAAGGATTCCCAGCGATGTGGGTTCTGCCTAGCGGGTATGAGACTTCAAAGGAATAAGCAATTTCATCGCTTTCTTTCAACTACACTATTTTTTACCATCACACGGAATATTGCACTTTCATCTTATTTCACTCTCATGGAATGAGAATTTATTAAAAATTTCTCCCGTACTTTCCGTGTCTATAATATAATCTATAATCTACAAGGCCACATAATTGCATCTGTTCCTTTGAGACAATGTAAATACTTGCACTCGTGAACTCCGGAGTTTCGTAACTTCCCTCTCTAAGACTACACAAGACAAAATGCAAGAACTTTTTAACTAATACTCCCGAAATTCACCATTATTACATGCCCTTATTTTAATTGTAGAGGCATTGTATTCCCGTACTATGTAATTACGATTCCATTCAAGCTGAGATTATGATTACAGCGATGAAATGTCCCAACATTTTAAGAATTACATTCTCTCTCCGTCTTTTATAAATTCCAGATTAATGTAGCAATGTACATATTTACAATTTTCGCTCTTTCTCTCTTGGCTCTCTTTCCTATCTAGCATCTCCCATTCCGTGTGTACGGTAGTGGCGGAAACTTTCTTCTCATTTTAATCAAATTAAACCGTTTCCACTTGAAAGATTTTCCCTGTACTATCATCTGAAGGGAAAACTGCCGAGAGAATACCACTATGTGTCACTCTCTCTCTCTCTCTCACACACTCTCTCAGTCTCAGTCTATTATGCTTTTACTTACTTCCTCTCCCTCGCCTCCACTACTCCTCCTGTACACGAATTTCTCTCCCCTTCTATCTCCATAGCACAATACATTATTCATTCTCTCTGTCTCACTCTCCATTTCTTGACGTTTCCATTCAAATGTCACTACTTGCCGCTCAAATTCGTCCTCATAAAAATCTTAGTAAAAGTTCTATTCAATTAGCAGTTCCCTTAAATTATCATTATATGTATCTACGTACTTACACCGTAGCAGTTGACATAAATAACCGACCCAAGTAACGGAAACGGAAAAAAATTTCTCGTAAATAATTGAACTTTCCTTACATTACTAGTAACTTCATCACTGATATTTCCTTTCGTCGGACACATGTCAATGATAATGTCAAAATGTCGTGAATTAAGTGTATCGCTAGGATTTCCATCTCTCTGAATTAGTAACCCATGGTAACCCCCTTTTTTTGCATGGAATAATTCTACAGGGTCTACAAGGTTATGAATAATGCATTGTACATATTAAAATATGTACTACAGGTAATTAAATAGTCCAGATTATAGAATTAAATCGTGAATCTCAAATATTTAAATTACCATATAGTTCCCTCCTCATATATCTTTTCTCTAACCGAGCGCTTGTAAAAGAGAATTTTTTGTGAATAAAAATGAACCTAATTTTAAAATACTTAATTGCTACTCTTCCTCCCTAAAACTACCAAAGGATTAAACTTCAATTTATTGAGTATATCATAAAAGTTAAATTAAAAGTGAGCTAATAAAAATTCTAATTACAGGATAGAATGTGTGTTTAATGACCTTATAACAACTATATAGGCTCGCGTATAGGCACATTTACACATTTCAGACACACACATCTACGAATTAATTTCCTCTGCATATATTCCCGACATAGTTATACATAAGGAGCCATAAGCATATTGGTGTAATGTGGCAATGCAAGATTTTAGTAACCTTATAAAAGGTAGAGATACGCTGACAGAGAGATATGGACATGAAAAGCTATGGTTAAAAGGAACAGTCCCAAAGGGCAACATTGGGGAATTGTCAGAGCTCCTACTACTGGATTTTCCTGTGTGTTGTATGTAGCACTCGTAGTAGAAGCTATCGGTCATGTACTCCGTGGAATTTAAACGGGCCTACGTTCCTTGAGAAAATGCCATCGTTAAAATTGCCCAGAGAGTGGGAGAGAGAGAGAGAGAAGTACAGTGAGAAGAGATGAGGAAAGAGCGAGAGAGCTGTGACTGAGTATGTGCTTACAATGGCAAGTTGTTTGATAAATTCTGCAATAAATCCATAGCACTCACGTCCTCCAACACTTTGGCTTCAATGCCCATCCAGTTTTTAAAAAAAGGAACGTGAACAAGGTGAATACTTTTATATGGATTTCCATGTAGTTCACTAACTACAAAGGATTAAAGCCGTAACAATGACAAATGACTGCAAAGGAAAATTCAAGAGTGTGAGTGAGTGAGAGCGAGAGAAGAGTGAGAGAGATGTGAGCCAAGTAATGAAAAGCTCAAGACGACGGAGAGAGTATGTATAGCATAAGGAGAAGATGAAGAAGAAGTAGTAGTAAAAGGAAGATGCAGAAGAAGAGTAGTATGAGGAAGAAAAAAATGCAAATATGCCAGTGGATATTAAAATGGTGGAACATTTGCTACTATTACTTTGCAAAGAAAAGACGAGAAGCCAAAACGGAGAGAATGTGTAATAGAAAAAGGACTTATAAATCCAAATATATCTTTGTATACGTAGAGAAACTTTACAGAACCACCACTCAAGTATTAGGATGTTGTTCCACTCATGTTCCACTATTAAACTACAAACTACAGTCACCACAGAAAATAGAAGACCCTCTCACACAAACTTATGTTTTCCTTCTAAATTTATGCATATAATTTACATAAGTACATTTCATGGGAAAAAGTCCGCTGCTCCTTGTAATTTATATCTATATATATGTAATAAAGGGTGAGGATAAAAAATGAGAAAGGATTTTAATAGAAAAATGAATGGTGCGAAGGAAGGCATATAAGGGAGCATTGAATTCACATCCCTTTCTCATACTCTCCAACTCCTAAACCGACACTCTTTCCCAACTCTCTCTCTCTCCATTCCTCTTGAATATTACAAGTATAGAGAGAAAGAGAGTGTTTAACCTTCTTCTCCCCCAAGAGGACTTTGGTTCACCTTGTACCCACTGACTCAATTCATCACTTAAAAAGATAATCAAGCTGGCTGCCAAGCCAAAATGAGAAAATCAATTCCATTCAAATCACGTTGAGGCCCGTGGACGGCTTACACTCGGCAAACTTGCTCATTCGCATTCTAGACCTTGCGTAAATCAGTGGAATGCACGTAAGTCAGTGTCTCTTTGGAACGACCCCATGGGCCATAAGTCACTCACTAAAACGGTAGAGAACCTTCCCGTAGAATAACGCTCTCTCTCTCTCTCTCTTTCTCACCAATGCAAATCAAATAGCTTAATTCTAAAAATTTCTCTCAAACCTTTTATACTATAAACTAAACCACAAACACATATTCGCTTCCTTACAAAATCCATGCTACTCTTGTATACATTACCAATGTATTTGCTAAATAAGTGCTAACTGTACCAGTACGAGTACATGTACAAAAGTATATGAGGTTAATGCAGCATAAATCTATACTCCATTTATTTAGTATTTAATCTGTGCTTTATTCAAAAATACATGCATTAAATTGTACGAAACACAAGCTCAAAATAACATTTCCTCCTTTCAAAATATCCAAATAACATTCACACACATAGCAAACTCACACAACACAAATACTAAGGGAGACACAATCACGTAAGCTAGAAATTGTATGGTGTGAAGGAGGCCCAGCTAATGTGATAACCATGCAATGGTACTGTACAGCTTCTCATTTGCCCTAGACCCCTACACAGTTTGAACGTAATGAAAGGGAAAAAGAGGAAAAACTTTTCATAACATCCCCAAACAAATAACCATATACGCCATATAAAAGGATATACTGCAAAACATATACGAAAACTCTTTGAATGTACATTGAACATTACATCTCATCAGTTTCCTTTCACACTTCTTTCTCTTCCTCTCCTTCTTTTAGTTACAACAACAAGAGCGACCTATAGAGCTTGAAGGCGTGTGAAACCATAGAACGCGGGAGTAATGCTGAAAAAGATTCGACAACCGACACAATATTTATACACAACCGTGCACTATATGTATATGTATAGATACATGCATACATATCGTCCCTGAGGTGTTAAGTATTTGGGGCACAAGTATATACATATGATGCTAAAAAGAGAGCAGGGAGTGAGAAGAAAAGGAACAAAACTATTTGGAAAAAAATCAACAACCGTAATAAAAGTCAGGGAAACTTTTTTTTTCGCTTTTCCTGACCGTTTCATACGTAAGAGAGAGAGAGAGAGAGGATACAGGGAGAGAGGAAAATACTGAGAGAAAGAAAGAAAAAGAACAAGCCGAGAAATAAGTATCCTTAAGTACGGCATAAATCACGCGAAAAATACCAACTTGTTTAAAGTTGGAGAAAAACAAGCCCTTCCTTTTCGTCAGAACATTTATGTATTCATAGATCAAGTAAGTAGCTCTCTCATTTTGAACCCAACATTTAATTACTTTCTCAAAATACTATCTATAATGAAGAGCTCTGGCGTAGAAGTTAAAAGAGAAAGAATGTAAAAAATAATAATTAATTACTCACCACACACCGCTGGGGCCCTTGACGGTTGGGAGATGAATTTTTCTGCCGCTGCTTCTTCACACTCTGAACTATTTCAATGGAATTATTTGATATTGGAGTGGTAGTTACGGTTGTAGCTGAATTTGTGCTGGGTGATGTGCTTGATATAGCTGTGGTAGCTGAAGTAGTAGTAGTGGTAGCAATCTGCGTTCCATTATTATTGGGTGGACTCGTTGTCATCTCGTCACTGGAGAACACACCTACAAGAAGAAGAAAAAAAGAAATAATAAAAAAAATTAAGTATTTCAAAATCATTGCTACCATAAATTGTCAAGGTATGTAACTCTGCTCTACTCCTCCTCCACCTCCTCCCCTCCTTATCAATTCCTATGAAAATTCAAGCCTCGTAGTAAATACAAAGCTGTCATTTAAATATATGATCCTTTTCCCATACCAACTATTTTCACTATATGAACTCTAAACAAATAACGTTTCCGCCAAAGATAATATTACTTTTACTTTTGCACAAATGCTTTCTAAATCTTGAAATGTTGCCATCATTATATGTCATTATCATATAATGTACAGTCAACCAACATAATAAATGTGAGCGTGGCTCTTATCTTACATGCATTAATTTTATATGTATGCATACGTTCAAATACAGCTAACTTAGTGGTAGAAGCTTATTTACTTCATACCTAATTCCATATTTGTAAGGCTTAAATATACATTGAGTAGCTTTACATATTATTATGTATGTAAATCAGTTCTTAAAATTATACCTTTTAGCGTACATTTTTATACATAAGTTTTCCAACGTACATACATGCTACCTGTCTCTACTCTCCACCACTGAAATTACAATAATAATAATAATTTCCAAACTATAGGTAGAAATGTGAAATACACAAGACCTGATAGAGTATTTCCTTGAGCTTGTGCTCTGAGTATAAGGAAATTTTAGTAGTCTCATGTTTAAAAAGGATTTGTTCCATCATTATAATGATATCGCTCAAGTAACTTTTAGACCACCTCTACTTTTAAACCCGTCCTTATATGCACACTTCTTACATAACACGAACTTAGTAGAACGCAATGTTTGAAGTCGGGGAAAAATACATAGCTATTTGGAATCCAGAATATACACATCTGTTGACTTATAGGAGAGTAGCTGACTTGCATAAAGGAAATTCCTTCACGTACGTCTAAATTTTTCATTCCAAGTACACCAACACACCAGCACCTTTCAGAGATTAAATGTAAATGATTATTAACGACTGGAAGCTGGAGAGGAAGTGAGAGGCGGACCAAGAGAAAGACATCTTCTCGTAATCTTCCTCCCCATACATATTTCCAACTTTTAATGTCACCCCACTCTCCTCACATAGTTTTCATCTGATCCTCCATATACACTACCCAAACGTATCATCATACATCATACTAGAGTTTTCCTTACATATAATATCCATGCTATCTTTATCCATTATTTTAGCAAATTCAAAATTTTCCTTGTGGTATACCCCCACCATTTGCAAAAAGGAGGAAAAGCTACTACTGTTACCGTATAGTTTAGAACTTACAAGGAAAAAGACTATAAGACGCTACGTCAGAAGCGCCTCGTCCATTAAATTCACTTGTAATATTTTCCAAGACAAGGAGAAAGAAGAAGAGTCTCAACACATTCTGGAACTTTGGATGTTCCTGCAACATTATATACATTATACATATAAGTTGATAGCTAAAAGTTTTTAGCTAGATTACATGCCCACAGCTAGACATTCGACTCTCATTGGCTAAAGTAGTAGGAGTAGTGTAGTAGTACAGTAGTTGACTAATAGTAATACTCTAATATAACTTTCTCACATGTAACGAGCCAGTATAAGTACAATGTATGGGTAGTATTATGAACCATGGAACAAACCGAGGGAAACTTTTCTAAACAACTTCATTGGAACATATAACATTATATTTAACTGTAATCTCCACGAGGACGTGCAGTATCCAAAAAGTGGAAGAAGGAAAAGAAGAGAGAAAGAAAAAAAAGAGGATCTTCGTGAAACTCCAGATCGTGAGTCCAACCACAAGGCTAAAACTTACGTAGGAAATTATCAAACTAAGTCAATACAATTTTAGGACCGAAACATGACAGAAAGGGAAGGGAGTCATATGCCTTGGATATACTATTGTAATATATACGCTATACTAATACATAGGGATACAAAAGTTTGTGTGCGTAAACTAAAGTATTGCATAATCAGAAGAGCATGAGTAATTCCTACGTACAAGTCTGAAACATCTGTACATAGACACTCCGCTACGCATCAATTTCATATAGTTAGGATGTATCGTATGCGTAGGTGGAGATCTAACTCGTAATTTCCTATCGCTTTAACATCTGACTAAATTTCCATGTGAATTCTTCCACAACTGAAATCTCCCGGAAAGAAACTGCTGCTCCTTCTCTCCTTATTCTCTCATATGAACCCAAGCGCTACGTGTGTATACATATTTAACCATATAGATACCTTAAACTCGCTAAAAAAGTCTACATTGTCTTTGTAGTTTGAAAAACATTTTGAGAATGCGAGAGAAAAAATTATGCTTTTTCTATCCTCTTCTATGACACATAGAAAACTATAAGAAGATTGTAGTACACTCCGACTTACAAACACTTGGATGCACATAATATACAGATGCTCTTATGCATCAACTCTTCTTTCTCTCTGTCTCTCTCTCTCTCCGTCGTCATCTGACGACTTTCAATTAGCTTTTCCCATCCACGCATCCGGCAAACAAGATTTAATATCCTCCAACTCTTTCCCTATATATTCTTTGTCTACATGCAGAGAAAAGTTGAATTTGATATCCTTTTAGTATTATGCATGTAAGAAATTCTAATCTGGCCCTACAACTACAATAAAGCTTGAACATTCTCGTAAGTAAGGTTTTATGTTAAATTTATACACACCAATCTTTTAGTATTTTACTTGCTCTCATTTTTCAGAGGCAACCACCGTCGTTGAAGGATATGCAAAAAATATGACGGAGCTAAAAATCTCTACTCTCCTATACTAAAAACTTGTAGATAAATCAAACCAACTAAATTCTATACAACCAATTATCCCAACTACTCGTGCCATACCATAGTCGTAGGCGGACTTTTTCTCCAATGATCAATAACTTATCTATGCATTTAAATATAAACAAATACAAAACTCATTAAGCATAGCAGAAATATGGTATTGAGTACTACGACTCCTGCCATTGCTTACAATTAGTATAGTTAGTACTAAAAAAAACAAGATGTGATAAATACCTGAAATTGATCCATTTTTTTTAGTTATGAGAATCCTAAATGACAATTACCAAGTTCATGGGGCCAGAAAATGTGTACATATTTATATTGACTAGAATCAAGTGAATAAGTGACATTTGAGGCAATTTATGAAATACAGACTTGGAAGGAAAGAATAAAAATATCTTGATGACTTGCGCAAGTGCTTTAAACAAATGTAAATAAATCCTTGTTGTTGCATGTGTAAGAACAAGTGCATGAATTTAGAAAGCATATAGAAAAGTGAAGTCATCATTTGAAATATCATAGAACAACAACACATTCATACAATATCTCTATTTAGTGTTATTGTAAAATAATTCAGAGTGAGTCTGAAGATATTTCTCATTTCCTGTATAACTATACATTCCATTTATACGTATATATATCGCTATTCCTATAGATATACAAGCATAATCCACCCGACGTATCCTTTCACCCTTTCCAGATCAACTCTTCTCCGACTTCCCCATTCTTTCCGCACGTATGTGCATCTATATCTACATACAATATAAAGTACACATCCGTGGATTTCATTTGCCATCAAGAGGATTTCAACTATTGACTCACAGAGCTACTCTACTAGTACCACAGTCACTAAAGGAAGCCAGGCGTTTAGACAGTAAATAAAGTAGTTTTGTTTCCTTTATTATACACTCGTACAAACGAACACGAAGCTGACGGTTAAATAATGTCACATTAATACATACAAAGAAAGAAGCTTAATGGCGTCATATGTAGCACAATGAATGGATGCATATTGCATAAAAACTGCAATAGCATGGAATTTAACCTCTGAATACATAATCACACGAAATAACCATAATACCCTTTGAAACATTTCCACGAAAATCTTCAAGAGCAATAGAAAGAGAGAGCATTAAAACTGCTGGATAGTTCTTATATTTACAATCTTTAGAGAATATAAAACAAATGGAGGAAAATAGCTCAATTCCACATCTGCTGAGTAGATGGAAAGATGACATTAAGTTGAGTAAACCCCTTCAAAGACACAACTTCCACTTCCCAACAAAATCCACACTACTTATATACCATTAAAATAAGAGAAGTGAGCTTAGGGAATAAGGAATGCCGGAGACTCCAAAGAGCACACGCTCTCTATTTTCTCCCATGGTGATCGTCTTGGTCTCTTATATCTATTATTATTTCAAAAATCCAACTAAATCTTTTTCTTGTTACCTTATTGGGAAAAAAGTAGAAAATTTAGGAATTGCAATTGGAAATTGCATTTCTATAATTCTCTTCTTCCAAATTGCAGTTGACTTGTTACAATCAACGTTTTTGGGTAGCGGTAGGAAAATAAAACTGATAATTTTACAGTACAGTCTGTGTGTACAAGGGCAATATAGGAAACTTTCCGCGTTACCAATGTATAATGTATATTGTAGCACTCACAATTCATGTCTGGAATATCAAAGCCTAAAGGGCTGTCAAAGAGAAATAGTACTTTTAACAGATGTATGAGCTATAGTTGTCTTCCGCACGATCAAATCACCAAATGGAAACAAATATATGTCTCTATATATTTTAGTACTTTCCCTTCTACACTTACATATTACATTGGTCCATGTATATATATATATATATACATATATATATTCTATTACAATCCACCACTTTCCCCGCTAGCTTCTTTACTTTAACCATATCCTCAAACAAACATACATATTTAGAGAAAGAGAGAGAGAGAGAGAGGAAAGGAAAGAGACGTGAAATACGGATAGAGGAGTAAATGCCAAGGAAAACTCCACGCTTGGCTTCTCTTCCCCAATAATATGCTTGGAAGCAGTAGGAGTAGTAGTCGTCGGACTAGTAATAGTTATCGCAATTTACTTAATACTCCAACTTGGTATTAAAGAAGATACTATGTGTGAGCCTGTTGGTTGCATTATTGCATGAACGAAGCCACTGCATAGGTACATCCCTCTAACATTAGGTATGTATACTGTAGGCGTTCTACACATTATGCGGAAAAAGCTGTAGAAAAGTTGTATTCGAAATTATCCAATGCTCTCCTCCATCCAATGTAATATAATAAAGCTGTATAATAATCCCGTGTGCTCATCGCACACGGCTATGAGGGTAGCCACGAAAATAATATTGACTATGACCAGAATATCAGATGATTGAATCTTTAGCTATATTTTTGTATATAAGGTTGGATATAAGGAATATAGGGAGAAAGAACCATTACCAATATCTATCTCTTGACTCTGTGAAAAATACGACCTTCAAGGTATACACGTACGGGGACGCTTACATACACACGCGGTACTTTCTCCCTCAAGTGACATGCCTCTCCTTTTCTTTCTTTTCTTCTCACAGAAGAAACTCTTTGAGAATAATAATACACGTTAGGATTCATTGGATTTGTCTTACTACATCTCTCTCTCTCTCTTTCTCCTTCCCTCCCTTTCACCAACTTTCAAGGAACCTTTCAAGTGCTCCTTTAGTATTAGCTTGCTTGTATTATGGAAAATTTATTGCCCATACGAACTATATAAGTAGACGGAATAGATTGAATATTTATATATGTAGAGAGAGAGAGCTGTGGTACAGGAATGGCACACATGTACGAGATATGTGCACACATATCTTTCTCTGTACCTGCTCGGGGAACGGAACATGCAGGGACTTTTGATTTCCTGTCCTCAATTCAACTTTTGTAGGTAGAACATAAGGCTAATCAAAGGGGCTAATGATGTTAATTGCCCCAGGTGTATTTATCCGGGATTAAACATTAGGAAATTACGCTGGAGCTTATTGAAGTACACGAGGGAATGCTTATGATAAGAATACAGAGAATTCTCTCAAGAATCGTATACTACAAGGGAAATGACGATATCTTCCTCCCCTGCCCCGACAGTTATGTCAAAAGGATCTCAGGAAGATAAGTACAAAGAAAGGAGAGAGAGAGAGAGAGAGAGCGAAAGAGTCAAAATGCAAAGAAGCGTGACTTGCTTTTAGGACTGCGTAGGAGAGCGGACGAAGATTACGTAATTTAATAGTTGTAGTATGTATCTCCATGCAATATGATTTCCTTTACATAAAGTTGCCTAAGAATAAGGCCACGGCCACACAATGGTAACTATTTCACACGTGAATATTACTAGACTTTAAATAGACATTTCTCTCTCTCTCTCTCGCTCTGCCTGAAAGTTCGAGACTCTCGACCCAGTCTCATTTAGCAAGAACTCGGATGTATTGGAGTAGGGGAAGAGGAGGGACGTATACGTAAAAGTAATTATTTTAATGACAACAACGGCATGAGAGAAGGTATGAGCAATAAAGAGAGCTATACATAAATAAATAGAACACTGTTGTAAGTATTTGAGCAGCAGGGGCTATGCAATAGAGAGATGATGATGGTTCGTGTGTGTGTGTGTGTAAGTTGGAGTAGAATAGAGAGAGAGAGACGCTCTTCTATAGTAATGCATTTCACAACAACATGAATATTGTGGCTAGGAATTTTCTTCCTCACATCAGCATTCCATGAGAAAGTTTAATCATCAAATAACATCACCAAGGAAAGACCGAGAGAGAGAGCCTTACCCACGAGCTATTAGAACTCCGCCGTCGTTGTCCTATCCATCCTCACTTTTCCCATATCAACAAATGATGTCAGCCCCACAGCAAATAAATTTAACCTTTCACACACATCATTATCTTCGAGAAGACTATAATGCTCCCCATATTTCTTCCTCTCTGTCTTCTTTACACAAAAGTAATCACACATTCGAATAAGCTTCCCATTTCCCTCAACAACACATGTACCCAACGAACTCATACATACACGAATGTAGCTCTCATTCACAAATATATATACAGTAAAAACTCTCTAAGACGGCCTACGCTTAAGACGGTTTTACTTTACTACGGTCGAATTGGAAAGTCCCG
>JAQFXU010000673.1:0-44270 GCA_034693705.1 Spatulosminthurus flaviceps | reverse complement strand
GCAAAATTAAAGTAATTATTATTAATAAATTCCGAGAAGGTCACCAGCTTATATGTACTTGCTGTGTGTATAATCATACTGTATATCCGTCCTCCAAACTCACGCGGGCAATCTAGAACCTTATCACTGCTTTACGTCACTCTATAGCGCTGCCGAAGGCCGTGTTGACTTCTTTTTGCTGGTTAGATTTCCTATCCACATAAATATTTCCAGAGACAGGGTTTTTTCTAGTTTATTTATATGTCGACATTAGCTATGATTTAATTAACCAATTGAAGCGGCTTGAGAAATGTAATATTAAATTCAGTTTTATATTCAAAAATATATAAAAGGAAATAATCTTGAAATGGAGAGGAGCATCTGAGAAGATCGTTTAAAAGCCCCAATTTTACTTGAAGAACTTTGGTATAGACATGTTCATATGAACTTTTAGCGAATATTTTGGGCCTTATTGCATGATTTGATAAAAGAAGAATCAGGAATACAACTGTGCTGTGGTATGGGTGCAATTCTTGGCTACTGGGAAGAATAACCGTAATTGAACTGTTGACTGAAAAAAACATCCTTATCTTGAAAAACTATCTATTTCCAGACATAATATTAAAACATTAAATTGTGGTAGAGATACGAAAAAGGCAGTTTATAAGCTATGTTTTAACCTAATGGACGTCGTTGATATGCTCTCTTCGAACTCCTCAAGGATTCCAGTCGGCTGGATAAACAACTGGCATCCACTGGATGTTATACTCTCGAATGTGACCCAGGCGTTTAATTTTATTTCATATACATACTTATGTCTGTACACACCTCGATCTTCAACGGTCATATTGCCACAAAATAAAAGCCTGCATCGTTTCTTATATGGGGAGGAGGCTCGTGCACATAAGATGTCCGTTATAGTTGGTATGATAAGATGCTTGTTGAGAAATTTTATTACCCATATATTTGTGCGTTTGAGGATACAGAAGACAAACTCTAAACCTTTGCAGCTGCAGTGCGAGAGGATTCGAAAGAACATGTGACTGGGAATAGAACACATTGAATTGTACATTGTGTACATATATACCAGTCTGGTATTACCAGAAGACCTCACCTCAGAGGCAATGTTGATGACATTATATTTACCATCTTGTGATCTGTCCTAGAGACAATATCATTCTCGTTGTGCATAAGGAGCGATGAGCTCTTTAAGCTCCTCTTTCATTCCTATGCATTTCCCCCTTTCACATTGAAAGTCACAATAAAACCGTCAGCGAGAGAGTTTGCGTACATTTCTCGCTTAAAACTTAAGCAACTTTATTTCTAGATCCGTGTCCTATATGGGCCCAACGTATAAAGAGATTGGAATCATTCATATGTTTCGTTTTTACGAGGGGGTGTCTCAGCTTTGGGGTAAATACCGTCTCACGTTTCATTTCTTGGGAAACCTCTTGAGTCATGACAAGGACTTGAACATAAATTTGAACTTTCATAAAAATATTTGTCCTTCTCATATATGAATAAGAAAAATAATTATGTACATAAATGTCTCTGAATATACTACGACTCGCTCCGAGGTTGTACCTATGCTCCTAGTATATTTCCTTGGAGTTGTGTTTGTCTGCACAACGACAGCGAATGGCTACAGATGGTTATTCAATCATAAATAAGCTTTTGAAGATGCATCGTTTTATAACAATGCAATGCAATGCGGAAGCCTTTTAGGCACTAACTAACTTACTGTGCTGGTATTTTCAGCAGAATAAATTATTAAAAAATAAAAGTTTATTTTCTGACCATTAATAATTTTAGTAAGTTAAACCGTTCTCTTTAATTCTTATGTGATGGCTAATGGCATATTGCGTTTATGCGTATACAAGCAGAATTTTTATTTTTAGTCGTGCCATTATTCCATAAAAAGTATTTTCTAAGCTTTTCGAAAATCAGTTGGATTGAAGTTGTTTCAAGAATCGTAAACTATGTACTAAGTACCTCAACTAGGAATTTAATGAAGGAGGACTTAAGTGAATAAATTTGACAAAAATCATCCTCGACAGATACAATGATACAAATATACTAATATAAACAAGCTCAAAGAAATGTGAAAAACATCTACAGACTTTACAGTTAATCAAATCAAGACAAGTAGGGGGAAAGTTTCAACATATTTGGAGAAAGCTGACTTACAATTAGTATTTCTGCTTTGTTGCATCATTAAATGTAATTAGATTGTATCGCTAGTATTATTATTTTTGACAAAGTTGATTGCCTTGTATTTTGAGCTTTCGTATTGTTTTAACAATATAAAATTATTCTAAAGAGGAACCGGCAAAGGTTTTGTGGCTTTCATATTTGCCAGCTTGCTTTCCCTGCAACTGAAACTGTATGTTATACCCATACCGGCTAACGGCTAACTAGCTATGGGCATCCGGAGAAAGTAAGCTTCTTTGTTGCCTGTTGCGCAACGCTCCGCCAATGAATAAAAGACTTTCTTTCACTGTTCTTGGTATAACCTCGAAGGCTTTTGGATAATAACTGTCCCCGGTTTTCCTATTTTTATATTCTAATTCCCTTAATAGCTATTGACTGGGATGTACTGCAGTAGCCCTTTACTGGCTTAGGAATTCATACATATTATCAAGAAAATATGCACGGAAAAATCATGGAGTTAATTATTCACATCCATAAGTAAATGAACAAAGGAATGACCTAAGAAAATATTATAGTAGGCAAAAAGTAGGTACAATTGTTTAAAAAAAAGCTTTTAGAGGAGAAAAATTGTGTTCATAATGTCAGGGTTGGAAGATTGATTATAACTTGGCAGAATCCGAATTATTATAAGATACTCATTATCGAATTATTTTAGACTTTGCTTAGTATTTATTTATGTTTTAGTGCTCTAAAAACGGTTAATGTATAATGTTCTCAGTGTACACTTGTACAGTTAAATTACTTAAGTGAACGTTTATTTGGAAATTAAAGTCATATTTTGTCATTGATTAAATCAAAGCTTCGAATTAGTCTATTCAACCCATAAGTTCCCTAAAAGGTTGCTTTTAGATTTTAATTTTTCATAAAATTGCTATAGCCTTTCCCCCCATGTCGAAGTAATTATGTGTAAAAGTAAGCCTACTTCGTTCTGAGAACCTACAAGGAAGTACCGATACCGATTCTCTTGAAAATGGAATTTAAATTAAACATGTTGCAGCATGCTCTCTTTATGTTGCTTTTAATATTTTGCGTTTACTTAATAAACTTCATCGCAACTATTTTACATGCATGAACATCAAATCAACCAAAAATAGAAGTTTGACCTTTAATATAACAGTTAAACCTTAAGTATGTAATAATAGTTGTGCTTTACAAAGAACCTCATTCAAAAAAATAACCCTGGATAACTTCCCTGTGTAAACACAAAAACAGTTCATAAAATTGCCCACTTTATAGTTTCAATTTCCTACTTCGATAACCAGCAAGCGTATGCATTAACTAATTATACATAACTTGATTTTCTACCTGACCCTATGTACTATGCACATAATTTAATGTGAAGTTTGTATTATCAATTATTGATAAAAATCTGCTCCTTGGAAAGTTTCTCATAATTAGATAAATACAAGATAATAATAATCCGGCTTGTAAACCCACGGTTTTTACCTGTCTTGTTTCATATAATCATATACATAGCATAGTCGCAAAAACCGGCTACTTACTTCCCAGTGAAAGCAGTCTCCTCCAGCAATGAAACTTTCACCATTTCCCGCTCCAACAAACTTATTTTTTAAATATGCCAAACTACACTTGTAGCTAAAATAGTTACTCTAATAGCCGGCATTGTGATTTGTAATAATTTGTAAGTAACGTCATTAACTATACATTGTTATAATAATTCATTCAATTTCAATACAAAAACGACAAAAAGCCTCGAGAAAAAGTCACATTTATTTCAAATTCACTTCCATAGACATGTACATATTACAATCAGTAAGCATTAAATGCAGCAAGTACCAATCTCACAACCAACCCCGTCAATTAATGTCTTTACTTATCATCCTGTTATATTTATAAATATATCATGGAAATCCTATTTAGTAAGCTAATTAAATACCCCTGCACTTAAAATCCGTTGACAAATTCACATTTTCAGTAGAGGGTAACAGTAATAGTAGTAAACCCACCATAAATTAAATTAAATTGGTTCTATACAGGTAATTGTGTACAGATTAAAATTGCATAAAACAACTTTTCTAAAATAACATTTAAAATAATTTATTTTTTATCCATCATGTTTCCCTTTTTATTATTGTGTAAAAAGACCAACTGTCCATGTCCATCCAAGACAAAAGACGGACATAGCTTCTTCAGCAGCTATGCCGTTCTATATAACTATAGTGTCTGGCTTATTAGCAATATCACATGAACTTCTGGACTTAACTTGCTTTTGCTTGTGATAATACCTGCCCGAATTTAAACTATGTGCTTTCAATGTGTAGCAGGCGGCGGTGAGACATAGAGTAGAGGGACAAGTTAAAAGTTTAGATATTTTTACGTTGAACACAGTAACACAGCAGGCCAGCCGAGCCGAATGACGGAAACGTGGCAACATCACGTGAATAACGTGCTCGAAATTGCGATATACATACCGTCAATAGTTAAATATATACATTTCTTTCGGAACGAGTGTGTGCTCCTCAACAGAGTGAGTTGAGTGGATTTTTTTGAAATACATTTGTAATAATTGTGAAATTGATACTTCTGCTAGGAATTTAATTATTATAGTAGAGGTCATTAACTTTGGACGAGTGGTTTCCAGTTTGAAATCCGTAAGACCTTTTTATTTTGAATTTATCATGACAACTTATTGTGTAGAAGAGACCTGTGGGTCTTGGATACAACCACCATTTATGTAAATAGGCATACCACCGCCTGTTTCTCGGTAATTGAAAAGAGAAATTGGGAATTGTATTGATATCTCTCTATCTCTTAGTTAGGATATTTGAGTCGGTTTTTTGAGCTTGCTGTTGAAATAGGAACAAGAAGTTGAAGGTTGATTGAAAAGATTAGAAACATATTGTTTACAGATATATCGTTTTTGAAGGACATGGGTGATTTTGATTCTGCCGGTATATCCTTAAAACGTTAGGCATAGTAGTGACATGTTTATGTTTGATGAACTATGTGTTTATATAGAATGAGATTCAATTGTATTTGTCCAAGTTTTGAAAAATTATTCGTGTTTACTGT
Source organism: Spatulosminthurus flaviceps (assembly GCA_034693705.1). NCBI lineage: Eukaryota > Metazoa > Arthropoda > Collembola > Symphypleona > Sminthuridae > Spatulosminthurus > Spatulosminthurus flaviceps. The sequence continues at coordinate 39,047 of JAQFXU010000673.1, read as the reverse complement.
TATTTCTTGCAGTTTAAATTATATGTTGTATTTGTGTAAATTCAAGGAAAGAATGAAACTGTGTAGGAGATTAAATATTGGCTTGGTGGTCAACTTTGAAAATGGAATCGTCAAATGGATGAATCATAGAAGCTAGCAGAAATTTTGTAACTGTTTTTTATCATTCAAAATTGAAGTCGATGTAAAAGAAAACAAAGAGAAATAAGTGAATGGAAAGACTGCAGTGCAATGAATATGTGATTTTGGGGACTATGAGAGTAATGGGATTAATAATTATGAATGATTTTTGTTCTAGAAGTTTTTGGAGAAGGCAAGTGGAAACTGTTGGTACCCTTAGACATTGTATTGTAGCTTTATAAAAAGTAACGTCCCATTACTTGGGTGTTGGATTTGTCTGTCTTTGCGTTGAATTGAAGATCTAATAAATTAAGGAAAGATGCCTCCGAAAAAAGGTGCAACGTCCGCGCCCAGTAAAAAAACTGAGCAAAAGAAGAAGGATAAAGTTGTTGAGGTATGTTTAGTATGACTGTAGCTTTTGTGGACACTAGACTGGAAGGGTGCATTTATATATGATGGAATATTGTATTGGTGATTCGTGCAGGATAAAACGTTTGGACTGAAAAATAAAAAAGGAGCTAAGCAACAGAAATTTATTCAACAAGTTGAAAAGCAAGTACAGTTTGGTGGCAATCCTTCAGCTCGAAAAATGGAAGCAGCGAAGTTGGCTGATAAAAACAAAAAGAAGGGGGAGGAGGATCCCGTTATGAGTACTCTTTTTAAGCCAGTAACCCAAGCGCAGAAAATTGAAAAAGGTTACGCGCTACAATTTTTTTAAATAAGAGTTTAAAACTCGCTAAAATTAATCCTATGCATATGAACATTAGTTACAAATTGTTTGATGTTGTTTTACAGGCGCCGATCCAAAGTCCGTCCTGTGCGCGTTTTTCAAGCAAGGAACTTGTGGGAAAGGGGACAAGTGTAAGTTCTCTCATGATCTTACTATCGAAAGGAAAGCGGAGAAGCGATCCTTGTATTGCGACTTGAGAGATGATGAACAGGGTGGTGACACGATGGATCAGTGGGATGAAGCTAAATTGCAAGAAGTTGTAGAAAAGAAGCATGGAGATAACAATAAGACGAAACCCCAAACTGATATTGTTAGTTTGCTTAATTTTTCTGTGTATTTACTTTTTAAATTTATTTTCCCATGTGGTGTAATACATGTTTGGTGGTACTGTCTTGCAGATTTGCAAATTCTTCCTTGATGCAGTCGAGAAGTCGAAATATGGTTGGTTTTGGGAGTGTCCTAATGGAGAAAATTGCCATTATCGCCATGCCTTGCCCTCTGGATTTGTGCTAAAGAAGGTGATTTTTCATGTTAAGCTTTTTCATAGTTAAGATTGGGATTTTCCAACGTTGTAATTTAATGAACTAAATTGACGTATGTTACATTATTTTCCAGGATAAAATTAAAGATGCCAAGAAGGATGAGATATCATTAGAAGACTTAATCGAAAGGGAACGTAATGCGCTAGGGTCTAATTTAACCAAAATCACACTTGAAACATTTGTGCATTGGAAGAAACGAAAAATTCAAGAGCGGAAAGCTGCATTGCAGAAGGATGAAGATAAAAAACGTGCTGAATTCAGGGCAGGAAGGCAGATCGGGGTAAAATTTTCGTTGTTGAATCAAGCCAGTTTTATTTTAAGTAATTGTAGATAAAACATTTTGTTTTTTATATCAGTTATCTGGACGTGAAATGTTTACCTTCAATCCTTCAATGGCTGCGGAAAGCGATCAGCTGGAAGACGGTGATGATACATTTGATACTAGAAATTTGCGTGACTCAGATGACGAAGAAGAGGATGCTCAAGAGGTATAGTTATCTTTACGTTTGTTAAACGTAAACTATTACGACTTTAATTCATAATATCTACGTGCATCTAGTTCAGTTGATTAATTACTCTTAATGTTTTGATACTTTTAGTACAAGGAAATTTCATTTGATCAACTGGAGATGGATGCCCGAGACGCAGACGAATCCGGAACCGTAGCAGCTAGCGACCGCCTGAATCAACTGAAGATAAATTCGTCAGACCCTGAAGCCGGTGGTACAGGTGACGATGGCACAGGTAGCAACAATGTGGACGTTCCTATTGATGAGAATTTATTTGAAGACTCCGATTTGCCTGATAGTGACGAAGACGATTCCGACAACTCATAACCTATAATTTATATCCTTTTCACATAACGACAGTGTCCAATACTTCTATTGAGTTCGTTTTCCATTAAATTCCTTTGGTTGTCACCGCTACTTTCAATCTTCACTACCTTAAATTTTTTATTCTGAAATTACGGTTTTGATCTTGATTGTCGCCATTGTTCTACTGAAATTTTCATGCCTAACCTTAAGGTTTCAAAGAAATATCATGTCTATTGGTTGTAAAAGCTCTGGGAGTTTCAGTGACAGCCTTATTTACATCCCTCGTTGGTTAGCTGTTCATTATAATGTGAAGAGAGCTTTTAAAGAAAATATTTAAAATTAAAATGCGAAAAAAGGATGTGTTGAATATGCACAATAATAAATTCTAAAGGACGAAAGCATAGCCAATACTTAGTCTGTATTTATTTAACTTGGTACATCACTACATAAATCCGTTGATCAGCAATTCAAAATTTCAAGTTTTTGGGCTTATGTAGGCATAAGAATTGAACATAGTTCTCACTCTGGAAATTATAGTTTTCGATTTTTAATATTTTGCTTTTATTCTTTTAAATTAAACTCCTTCTACATAGCTACTTTCATAAATTTATCTTATCATGTTCTGCCAAGTTATATTATTATTACATATCTCACGTAAATATTCAAAGACAAGACAATTATTTTAGTAGTGTAGTAGCGCTATGTAGGAAATACTTATATCTGGCAAATTTTATTGTGTATAACTTGGCTCAAAAGTATTCATTCACTTTTATCTAATACGATTATCCTACATAAATATATAATAAACACACGATTTGCCCTCTAAATGTTCCTTCGTTTTTGTAATATGTAGTAAATAATTGCTCTTTTATTTTCCTTTTTTAATAACTTTAGTTTCAAGATAATAAACCCATCAAATCTGCCTTTCTCTCATACGATGATACTAATCTATATATTAATATGATTATTAATATAAATTAAACCTTCTGCAATTACTTCATTGTAATAATACGTCTCCCTGGTATCATTTTGTAAGTATTACTTTTTTTGTTTTCCTTTTTTTAATTCCAATCTTCATCTCGTCTTTAATGCATGCTGCTTGAAGAGGAGGTTCGTAATTGTAATAACTCTCATTATTGTGCGGGTTGCTGCTGTGATTGTGGTTGGTTCTGTTGTTGTTGACGGTAGCCGCCACGATTTCCTCGTCCACCATTATATCGGTTGTTGTACTGCCATCCTCCGTTATTGCCATAACCGTACCCTGTGTTATAGCCTCCATAACCTCCTCGTTGTTGATAGCCACCTCTTGGAGACCCTTGGTATCCCCCACGGAAACCACCACGGTAACCACCTCCACGCTGATAACCTCTCCTCTGACCGCTGTTAGCAGGCAACCCAAAAGTTTCAGCATTTAACTTCCTCTCGGCCCTCCAGTCAATACGGGCGGTTCGTCTGAAACAAGTATGAATTTATTATTTACAAAACTGTTACAATAAGTTGACGAACCAACATCTCTTGGCTCGACAACCTCAACCATTTTACTAAATTAATAAACTCACCCTTTGCCTCTCTCTGTGGATTCGCAACTAATTTTATCGTAGAAGCTATCCTTTACATAGAAGGGCTCTGGCGGCTCCTTGTTTTCCTGCTCTTCCTCGGTGTTGTTGACATCCCCACCTTCTTGCTCACCCTCCTTCTTTTCGAGGTCTTCAGCTAAAATCAACACAGAAATAACGATGCAGTATTGAGAAAATGAGTAAAACATTCTTCAACTATTAGAGCTGAACAAGCTATAAATGATCTGCAACTACTCAACCAGTAATGATGAAAAAAGACTGAATATAAACTTACGTTTAATTTTCAACTTAGAGAGCTCTTCATTAGCCTTCTCGAAGTCATATGCATCCTCAAAAGTAACTTTCGGTGGATTCTGTGCTTGAATGATTCCTTGAGACCGATAACCTCCACGATTTCCTCCTCTACCTCCTCGGAATCCACCGCGGTTATTGACGAAATTACCACGTCCTCTTGGTTGGTAACCACCTTGTCTATCGTTTCCTTGTTGCTGACGCGGTTGCCTTCGCCTGTCTTGAGAAGAATGTCGAGATCCACGTCCGTCTCCCTGTCTATTACTAAATTGACGGCTATTACGACCTTTGTCTTCATTAGAAACCTGAACACCGGCATCATTAGTCGGTGATTTCCTATTCGAATATAGGGAGGGAGTTGACGCATTTGATCGGCCTATTAAGTCAAGAAAACCTTCACTCGCAAAATATTTTGACCATTCATAATATAAGTACATAAATGGTGGCAGGATTTGAGAAATTCTATGGTAATGCTACATAAGCTTCTCAAAAACTACAGGAGGCGTTCACTACAATCCAAAAATTTTAGGTTCATACTTACGCACTCAACAGGTATTGCAGGTATCGACGCAAATGAGAACATATGTCATAAATTCAAATTAAAGCTTACCACAAAAGCTGCAAAACGAAACGAAGGCTACATAAAATTACTATGCACAAATGCAAACGAAATCACTAGTCTCAAATCCTGCCACGGAGACAGTGACATTTCTGTCCGGGCAGGCTGACGACTACTGGAAGCACTACGAAGGCGTAAGAGCAATTAGCAAACTTAAAATAAACAAAGTGGCAATCTTTGCATGTCATAAAAAGCACTGGTAGTAGTGAATAAACTACACGAAAAAAGCACCAAGCCCGATTCACTTTCTACAGTAAATACATTAAAAGCAACTACTTTGATGTTAATTAAATCATGTCACCAAAACGTAGGACTTCTTCGAACTCACTAGTATCGTGCGTACTTCCAGTAGACTCAAGTGGGACAGAAATGCCACTTGGTTGCTCGACACTAGAAGTATTTAACTCACTACTTCCTTGTTGAACTGGTTTTACACCACCCAGAAGAGTTGATGAGGCTGCTCCGAATCCTTGTGAATAACTTCCGCTGAGAGCTGATGGATATCCCGCCCCTTGTCCTCCTACAGCAGATGGAGGCGGTTGACTGGACTGCCCGGAAGAATGCTGCAGCAATCAATTAAGCTTTAACTCTATCACTCCAAAATTATTGATAAATAAGGTAACGAGTGCTTCCTTGCAATAAAAACTTGAAATAAACTTACATAATGAGATACTTCAACTATTGCTGGGTCATTAGGAAGCCCGCTAGTCAAAGTTGCTGTAGCCTTGGGTGGCTCTAGCACGTCAATTCCTTTAATATCAGCTCCACGGAAAATGATAAACTCATATATTTCTTCCTTATGGGGAACAGGTCTTTCTGTAGGACGATCTTCCGTACCAAAAGATTTAACTGGAAAAACAATCAAAACTTAAAAATTCAAATTACCCATCATTAGCATATCTTAACAAGTATAGCTAACAAAATTTATCTAGCATCAGGTCAGTGGTCTTCCAAATAATTTTTGCTGTCCACTTTCGAACGAAAGTGACAATTCCATCTTCCTTTAACCTCGCTTCCAGAAAAAATTCTAAGCAACCTTATTAAAATTAGCTAACACCATCACAAACCATTGTAATCAGGCAAATACACTTCCATTTCAATAACTACACAAGCATTACTTCTTTTGACTATCAGTCATAAATTACATATTTTCTCTATATAGCTCTCCCAAACTGTGGCTCTGGCGAAATATTCACCCTCCAGGTTAATATACTGATTGTCCAGCTGCCTTTATCCTTTTCAACAAAAATCTGACAGACCTTACCGACACAGTATTAGCATTTCGCGGTACACAGACTTGCAAACTTCTACCCATTGATTCTCAACAACTTAAATTGTAAATTCAATTGTCAAATTCACAACCTCCAGCATAAATAATCAGCCAATCTACCTAATTTACTTGGGGATAAAAGTTCATTCCCCTTGCCAACAAGCATACACATTTGCCTCTCAATATTTCCTGCACCCTGTATCTTCTCTTCAATCTTCAACAGCAGGGCAAAACTATCCATCCTATGTTTCTATACTACCCTCATGACAAATGACAGTGACGGATTCAACATAATCCAAAAGCATAAACAAAATGACATAACCTACCCTTCTAAAATATCTCATAAGATGTTCTGAAACTCAAAATATCCCTTACGTCTTCTGAAATATATATAAACATCCAATATTCCCCCAACTACATATTTACCCATAACCAACATAATAATTATAAGAACACGATTACTTACATACCCTTTCCATTAACCTTAGCCCAAAAAATATTGAATGCTGTCAATTTACCGAAAAATTCAAAATCCCGGTACTTACCCTTAGCTAATGAGATAGTGGCTTCTTGAAGGTCAAGTGAGTACAGGATGCCTTCATATCGAATTTCCGATTTAGAAATCAGGCTTATTTTACTCCCGATGAACTGATTAGCATTAGCCGTCGTCATGATTAATTCGTCGGTACTTTACTATACAGTCGTGGTAACAATAATTATAAACCTCTTCTAAATTCCCCTTCAAGTGTAGTCAAAGTTGGACTTCCTTTGTTCAAGATATTACAAAAATCACACATACACACACACTCACACGAATACACAGCAATATCGCAGCTCTCTAAAAAGCTCCTGGAGGTACTTGACACTTGGTTTTTTTTACCCCCCCAATACGCTTTTCTAAATTCTAACAAAACTTCTTTTTCCCCAATCCTTTAAAATATCTTCTCTTAATACTAATTAGTAACTCCTCAGAAATGTACGGGAACCGCTTTATATGGATCTCTTTACTATTTAGATTTATACTGTTTGAAAGAAAGATGACCTGCTGATAATAACTCTTCCACTGCCAGCGTCACGCACTACCGCTTGACATTATATGACTCTACAAAAGAGAAAAAGTAATACAACTAATAAACTAACAAATCTGACCAGTGTATATCTCAACTATGCAGAGCAGGAGACCTTTAGTTAGAGACACACAGAGTCAACTTTTAACTGAGTCTCTACAGATAATCAAAAGTCTTATAATAGTAAACGCTTTCCAAATGGAGCAGCTTTTTTAGCTTCGTATGATTGGCGTATACAAAAAGGAGCAGCAGCAACAGAGAACAAGCAGCTTTTGAACTTCCAACAAAACTCTATAGGAGATTCACTTCTCCCTCTCTCTCTCTATTTCAGGTATATAGATGAGACGATGCGATGTTTCCTCAGCGAAGTAAAATGACAAAGTGAAGTTTTCCGTGGCAAGCAAAATCCGACGGAACTGAAGCGCCACACAAGAACAATATTCGTATTTTTCGGCTCCTAACCAAATCACTCCCACTCTTCTGCCCTCTCTCAGCTCTCTACTCACTCATCTCCATAATGTGATTGCTTGATAGTGGAAAGAACACGGTATACACGGACGGAGAGCGACTAAAACTCATAACTTCTATACTCGTCTTTTTTTTCAATTTCAATAAGTAAACCATACATATTCCAGTTCTAGAGTAAATTCAATACACACACAAACTCATACACACACACACACTATAGACTCGGCAATTCAATGTTATAAAGGGAAGACGTATACTTAATACGTGAAATACACACACAGAGGGAAAGAGAGGAGTTTATAATAATCTCGCGTCTTGAAAGTTTTGAAAATTTGTGTGGTTGAATGGCTAATTAAAATATTTAGTTGAGCTGTTTAAGATTGTAGGGTAATTGTCGAAGGTGCCTATAGGTCATTGGGTATTTGAAGTGGTGAAGGATAAAGTATTTTTCCTATAATATTCGACCTCAAAGTTGACTCAAGTGGCTTCTCTTTTTTCCTGTCGATTCAACTGGGAACAACAGAGCGGCGGATTATGTAAATTTAAAGTGCGGGCTTCTCTCTCTCTCTATCTTCTATCTCTGTCTCCCTCGACAATCTGCAACCGCTGAAGAATAATTATAAAGTACCAGTTGATTTTGTGTGTTGTATAGATTTGGGAGTTTTTTCGAGGATTATTTCATAATTGGAACATTTAAATCAGGTAAGGAATTTTTGACTTGGTGGTACTTTACGTAGAGACAGACGGCATCGTATATACTTGTGAGGTGAAGGAACCATTGGTGTGGTGCGAGCGGTGTCATTTCAAATGCTTGTGATATGATGACAGGATTATTTAAAAAGTTTTTCTTTGGAGTGTTGGAGGAAATGAAGGATATGGATGAAGTATTATTAGGGGTTTGGGGATGAGTTAGTGATTGGAAGAGATTTGCTTGAGAGAAGGTTCAGGAAAGTATTTGATGTCGTATTGTGATTTTGCCGGTATAGGGAATGTGTTTTTTGGTGTGTTCGTTGGAGGATTTTTACGTTTGAGGAGTTTTTTTTATATGGGAGGGATGAGCATTGTGCTATTGGAGGGTGTTGAGAGTTTTATGGGAAATTGTGATTGAGGTTTGATTTTGTTTGTTACAGTAACCTTCGACCATGGATGAGTTACAGATGGACGAGTCTTTAGAGAATGGGAAGGGTCTTAATGAGTCTGGAAGTTCATCAGATGTTTATGGATCTCATTTAGATCATGATCAGCAAGAGGATGGTGAAAATATGGTTAGTGAGAATAACCTTGAAGATGAATCTAAATTGGGGTCTGCTAACCAGGAAGATTCGGTAAGTTGGTTGACGTTGTGTGTTTTCTTTTAGTTTGTGGGTAATGAAGAAAGGTCTTTGGTTGAAACCTTGCTGGAATGTTTGTTGTATATTCAAGCAAGTAATTTTCGTTTGATAATTATGCAGGAACTGGAAGCTATTAAAGCTCGAGTTCGAGAAATGGAAGAAGAGGCTGAAAAACTCAGGCAACTTCAGACAGAAGTTGACCGTCATATGAATATTGGAAGTCCTCCGGGTGGAGGTAAGATTTTCTGTGATGACATACTGATGAGTATGACTGGAGCTGATTTGGGTGTATTTCAATAATGAGGAAATTATCGCATTGTTTTAGGAACCACAAATATGTCCATAGAAGAGAAAATGGAAGTTGATGGTCGTTCAGTATATGTTGGCAATGTAAGGTTTCAATCTTATCTTTGAGTTTAAAAAGCTGTATGTGCAGCAGGAGTTAGTTCACAAATACTAAGGGAAATAATTCAAATTGATTTATTGTGAAGAGCGTACGATGTTGAAACTTGTATTTGTTTGTGCAATCAGGTGGACTATGGGGCCACAGCAGAGGAGTTAGAGCAGCATTTCCATGGTTGTGGGTCAATCAACCGTGTGACGATTTTATGTAACAAGTTTGACGGACACCCTAAAGGCTTTGCCTATATAGAGTTTGCAGATCGAGAGTCTGTGAATACCGCAATGGCTATGGATGAATCTTTATTTCGAGGTCGTCAAATCAAGGTTGGTATTTAAGTTACTTACATTTTTCAATTTACATAGCCATTCAGCTGACGAAGTAATAGATTCATAAGGATGATAAAGTTATTGCATGACAGTTTGTGAACGAAGCTAACCCATCTTGACCTGCATTCATATCATTTGTGTTTGATACATTTTTAATACAGAAAGTCACAATAATTCGCCTTGATTACGAATTTTAAATGTAATGTAAAAATTGATTTACTTGTTTCAGGTAATGCCAAAGCGAACGAATAGACCTGGCTTGAGTAGGACAGATAGACCTCCACGTGGCAGTGCTATTAGGGGTGCATCATCCTTCTCCAGACCAACATTTCGGGGTCGAGGTAGTTATCCTTTCCGTGGACATCCCCGATTTCCTCGGTATGTAAATTGTCATTTTTTTAATCGTTATTCATTCGTGAAGTTGTAGATTTAAGAATTGGCTCAAAGTTCTAAACTTCAGAAAATCGTATTTACCGAAACCGAATGGTACCTTGTGTGTGTCATGAACAGTGTGCGTTTCTGAAGTTTTTCTGGAGGTGTAAATTTAAATATTTTAATGGTCCATTTGTTTTTCCGAATTCTGTACAGTCGTTATCGAGCTCGTGGATCTTACTTCACCCCGTATTGACCATCTCAAGACCTAATATAGACGATTTGGTTATACAAGTTGTCAGTCCAAACATGAATCATGTTCAAATTTGGCTCTGGCTTTTCAAATTATTTATTATTAAGGTTATATAAAAATAAAACTTTAGAAAAAAAAGTTGGTAATTACTTTGTGAAAAGAATCATATAATGAATAGTGATCCATATAATATTAATTTAATCCATAGCCATTCAACTCATGGATTTATGCAATTTTTGAAAGCTCCGAATAAAAAACAGTGACTAAGCCTTTTTTTATCTTTCGAAACAGGATCTAACCATTACTTGGAAGTATATTCAGCATAAATAGCATTGTAATGATCATTGTAAATGCATCATTTTCAATTCTTTTATCATGACACATAATTTTATATGATATTTTTTAAACCATTTAGTCATGTAAAATTGAGTAGAAAATTTTAAAGACTTGTAACTTATTAGATGATACCAACTATTCAGTGTTATGAACTTAACGGTAAACTTACATTTAATAATCATGTGCATGTAATAATAGTAAATATTATTATATGTATTTCGTAATCTTACGATCGTCTAATGTTTTATTTATAATGGTAAACAAGTGATTCCTTCAATTATATTCCTTTTAGGCACCTTCGGTGTTGGATACCGAGAAGCAGAACTACTTTCTGTGTAATCTTAAGCGAGTGACTACATTCGGTGCATTGTTAGAATTAAGTTTACATCATATCCCACTTGACGAATATTGTATGGGTCCTTCGAGATGATTATTGACTCCTTGACACGCAAATAACATTTGAAATAATTATTGGCACATAACACCCTGTTACAAAAGAAGCAAAGCCTGAAATTATAGCCGACCATGAATTTTGTGTCTTGGTTCAATAAATTTGTTTATTTTCCCTGGAGTTGTGTCATTTCTTCATGGAATCTACCTCTCTTCCGCTCGCAAACAAAATGAGCAATTTTCACACGAGTCTCGTTGGATGCAATAGAAGGGAATCCCGATGGAGTCCTAATGAGACTGAGCATTCTTAAAGGCACGGGTACAAAGGTACATATCAAGACGAGTGCAAATTAGTGTTTTGGTTGATCTTTACATTTGGGCTACAAATGCGCATGAAAACGTTGTGTATCCCAAAACCAACGTTAGTTCCGACCCAGGTATCGTAAAACTGTTTTTTCATGTTTACACCGAAGTTCTGAACCCCTATAGCTGAGCGCTGTCGGTACGGTCACTTGTGTACTAGTGATAACTAATGCATTCAAAATTTTATTCTGTGCTAGTGTATCGATTACTATCAAAGCGATTTAAAATTTTCAGAATTTCCTCCCAATTTACTCTCAGGTCTCAGGTCGCCTGTTACATTCTGTGGCTCCAGGTTATTGATTCAGTATTGGGTACAGATAAGACAGTAGTGTTAGTCTGGCTTATAAATGCAATGCGATTCCTGCGTAACCTCCTCCCACAGAGACTGAGTAACTCACAATCAGAGATACACTCTCGGCGTACTCTGACCCTTCCTTGTTATGCAAATATATTCTTGCACATTTTCACATCCGACTATTGAAAATAGTAAGAGTTCAGGAAACTTTTAAAATGTTAAATTACATTTTATTGGAAGTGCTCTGTTTCGAGCCTATGACGAATCCGAAATTTTAATGTACTTTACTCCAAAACGGTGTAATTCTGACTTTTCTTAGTGATCCATGGTGATCTCTGATTGTATTAATCATTGATCATCTTTGAATCTGAGTTTGCACCTGTGAAGGGAATGCTAGCCCTGCATTGACTTATATACATGCATAGATTCAATTTGATGTGTAAACATAATGAAATGCCTAAAGCTACACATTTATATACACAGAGTCATATTGTAAATAGGTTGCAGAAAAGATGGATGATAAGTCATAATTTCGTGTCTCATGCAAGTTCTTTATCGATTTTACCCACAAATTATATAATAACTTAAGAGTAGACTTACACAATTGGAAAGGCTTTTACCAGTATGTCACAATTCTTTCCCTTTAAGTATGCAAATATTCCAAATGCATCAAATATTATGTTGCTAAAACCTTTGACAAGCCCAAGCCCTGTTCCTTTAAAATTCCATGTTTGCCACGGGTAACACATTTTTATTGTACCTTGTTTTGACACCGGTATAAAAAATGCCTTTTAAGAATCTTAATACTCATCCTCCCGTTTTACATATACTTGCAAGTGTGTATAACCAAAATCAAATTGAATTTTTACGTAAAATCAAATTATATTGATCGAGTGTCCAATCGACTAATATGGCTCATCCATTTATGTATAATGGAATGCACACTGCATGAAGCACTGAAATAGTAAAGTGAAAGGCGGTAGCCGTAGCTCTAAATTATATTCTGGAAAGCGTAAAAAGCGTGGAAAAATTGTTCGTAATGAGTAGTTACTATTAACTATACTCAGTGCTTCGTATAATGTAATGTAGTTTATTGCAGGATCCCGATTCAGGAAACATTGAAAGCTTCCATATTTTTATATGGCTGCTGTCAAGACGGCCAGTACACTTTTTATGGCCCCTTTTTGCGAAAGTCATTATAGTTCCTGTTGATCCGCACATCCCTTTTTGCCTGGTTGAAAACAGCATATGTTTTATCCATGCATATGTTACTCATAGCATTATTGTCTGTAGTAATCTATAAATTTCAGATGTTTCTGTACATCCAGAGCACTATATTAAAGCAATAAAATTTCTTGAAGGAATTGAAAGTAAAAACCACGTCATCCAAGTTTCCACCCAAGTGCTCCCCTGATTCGCTGACACTTTAGAAACTTCAACGATAAACACAACATAATGTTTCTACACCTACTCATGTACCTATAGGCTTGCTTCAAGGATGAGCCTCCTACGAAAGCTCCTGGGGTAAAGTTTTGCTTATCCTACTTTTCCTATGCAGCACGTATTATCATGTAAGAGAGTACTGCACAATAAGGTATAAATAATGTATTTTGCTCCCGTTAATGCATGCTATAAACAAAGTAATTCCCAGACCCGTACAAAAAGCTTTATCTCTATATCGATGCCTCCGTACATTTTATAGGTTACCGAGAATATTACGAAGGTCCAAAGAGAATCAATGAGGTGACGTGATTTAATTCAGTTGTTTCAGCCGACCAAAACACCAATCAGGTTATTAAACAGCTATACAACCCCGAAATTACAAGTTCGCTATACTACTACATGAAATGCACGAGGAAGGAAGTATGGGAAATTGAACTAATTAATATTTAAATGAGATTACGCTTGTCTAATCTTTGAAGCTCCTTCAGAGGGGAATAAATATGTACGTTGTTAAATTGGCTATTGAGAACCCTGGACTTGTCACGCTCAAAGTTTTAACAAAAACAACTTAAGCCGACGACGTTAAGAATTAAAAACCTTTTAACCTTTATCTCCCTCCTCATTCCTGTAATATTATCATATTTCATCAAGAATACGTTTTCAGATAGAAAAGTCAGCTCTGAGGAGTCTTTTCAAAGAACTAGCAAGTTTTTGTTTAGCTTTTACACCCTATGTGAGTAGCTTTAGGATATAGATGCAAACCAATTGGAAATGTTAATCCATTGTGATTTCACCCCTGAACAAAGCACTGCAAATGGTATGTAAATTTTACCGTAGCATGTAAAATACCTGTAAAACGCACAGTTTAGCACACTCGAGACATAATGGTAGATAAAATAGAAATGCTCACGTACGCAAGTATGTACGTACTTTTACATTCTCACAATAAACATTGGAAAGAAACCTGCTTTAATCGAATCATGCAATTTTCCAATTTCGAAAAAATCCATTGCATATAAATACAACAACATAAATAATAAAATCCATGGTTCTTCCCATCCATTTACTTTCAGAACACATATAAACTTATTCCATCTATAGCTTTATTCCGATAAACTCAAAAGAAATAAAAATAACCCTAACTTTGGAGCTTCTTATTCTACTTCTTACTATAGCTTATGAGCTTGTAGATGGCGCAGCTTATTTCAAAATCCCCGCCAAAATTTGCGAGACTCAAAACAGTTTTAAAAAAGGTATGTAAAGTATAGTAATAATTTGGAATTAATTTTTACAAATATATTGCTGCAAAATTAAGGCTTGAAAGAAATGCCATTAATTAAGTGCAGTGTGGAAAAAATCCTCGTGTGGGAAGTTTGATTCATGAAAAGGTACGAGGTCGCTCAATATCACAGTTATTAGAGTGCTATTACGAAAAATCATTTATTATTCCACGTATGCTGTGTAGATACTTGTACCCACTTTTGTAGTTAATTCATTGGATCACAAGTGATGCTTTTGCCTTTTAAGGTTACTGTAGTTAATAGGAACTTTATTGGTTGAGTGACAGGGGAAAAGGAAAAAGGCGAATGAATGTAGTTACAACCCATAACATTTTGGAAAATTGAGACAAAATGTATCTACGCATGTGAATATTAATCTACTTGGTAGCTACTTACAACTATACAACAAGCCATGTTAGATAATAACTTTCCCCGGACACAAAACCTTTTTATTTATGTTTTTCCCACAAAAGTATTGACCGCATGAATGTTTTACTTTTGATAGCTCCATAGAAAATGTAGTTATGAAATTAATAGAACAATAAACTTGTGAACCTTTTTCTCTAGATATTTTGGGGTCCTTTGTAAAGTGAAAGTACATTAATTTTGTCCATAAATTCTCTGATTCCACAGGCTTACTTGAGACATAAAAATCACGTATCATGACCAATATTCCAATTCATGGATATTTTCTTTTGGGATAAATGCCTTGTTTGTCATATATTTCCTCACGTACATCGCCCCTCCAAAGCATTTATAAAAGTAATAAAGTATGCTTATTGTACATACATAACCGAACATTTTCCAACTACAAATTCACCATAAACAACTTGGAAAAAGGCAAGAACAAATGGCACACAAATGTGAAAGACAAGAGATTAAAAGGATGTATCCTGCAAATGTTATAGAAATAGAAAGCTCTCATTATAAAAGCCTGCCCTTTTATCTAAACGGCCTAAATTCTGGGAATACTTGGGCAAAGTGAATTTAATGCCGAGGTTCTGTTCCATACACATGTGATTTAGGGATATGTTTCTGTGTATTGGAACAAATAACATGTGTACATAAACAAATATAATTGTGAAGAGTACATAGAAGGCGGCGAATCCAATTAACTCGTGATTAACAACAAGACAAGGTATACACATGTTTCTCAATACAAAGTTAATGGCAAATTCCAAAATTAATGAACCGAGAATCGGGCGTTAGAGCCTTAAATGAGGAAAAAAATCAAAGTGTTTCCCAAGTACTGCCGAGCTAAAAGCTCGAATCTATTACATACGTAAACAAAGTCTTACATCGCACTCTGTAAATGTTTTGGAAGGTTCCGGATTAAGTATCGACAAGAATCGTTCTTGGGAATGGTTCACTTCTTATTAGTACTGCAATACAATTTATATTTATACACAATTCTGGTTACATCCACTTTACTGAGCGTATTTCCATAACATTGATCCATCTTCAACTATTTTGTTTTATTTCCTACAGAAACAATTAATACAAATCTTTGTGAATTTCAACACCTTTTAGTATCCTTTTAGTACAATTTTCAAGTGTAAGAAAATGACCACTTGGGAATTTAAATGGAAGTGAAATTTCGAGAAAAAAAGTTATTCAAAAATTTCAGCTTTCATGGGATAGGAATTTGGTTCAGATAATCATGGTACATTAACTTTTAGAAGCTTGGAAAATTTGTTCATTTGAGGCTCAAAATTAGAATTTTTTTGGAAATTATTATATTTTACTAACTTTCGAGACCCATGAAATTTCTGTATCCAGTATAGATGTAAGGTTCCCCTGTTATGAAACATATTTTTGGTTTCAAAATATTTTTCACAGAAGGACAAAATGATTGAAATTTTCTTGAAAATTTAAACAAGGAAAAAGTTGTCCGTGAAAATCAAACCAATGTAATCAGCACATACTGGAGAATAAATTTACAATAAAAAAATGTGTCCAAGGCAAATTGAGCCCAAAAATGTAGATGTTTTAAAGAAGTGCATGGTCCAATGTCTTGTAAATACTCTCAGTCAGAATTTTGCTTCATGAGCTATGAAAGAAATCAAAAGTAAGTTGTCGTCGTCTACTGACCGAGAAATACAATTAATTATGTACATTTTTATATTGTATTGATATAATTTGAAAGATATAAACGTGCTTATTTCGCCATCTTCGGTGAAAAGTGCCTTTTGACCGACTAAGTAATGAAGATCTAATTAAAATCTCATGGAAAGAATACATTTGGTTTAATTGATTGATGTAAAAACATGTGGAGGAATACGTATTTTAGAAGTACTAATAATATAGCCAAAAATAATTAATAATTATAAAACAAAAAAGGCTTATTTTAATATTTGGTTTTATTTGGATTTTCAAACCCGGAAAATCCATTAATTTTCATCAGACGAACGTTTACAGGGAATACATGTCTTCTTTGCCCTCAATATTTTTCTTCCGGAGCGCGAAAAGGAATCAATGTCCTGCTGCTTTGCAATTTAAATGGTAACATGCGGTTTCAATGTGAGCGGTCCATCCGTAAACGGAAGAAGATTTAGAGTTACGGAAGAAAATGATTCCAAGTTAGTAGTTGTACTCCTTCAAAGTCCTCTCCTTAGGTTCTATACCCGGCGTTTTCCAGAAGCAACTCCATTTCCAAATTCAGAACGTTCAATAATTATTGCTCTCTTTTGGCAAGCGGCGAATGAAATTTTTAAACAGAAAATTCATTCAAATTTGGACAGCCCACGTACTTCAGACAATCGCAAGGTCAGGAAGCGAGCGACTGGAGGAGAAACGCCCAACATTAGTTTCTATATGATAATAAGTGACAGAAATGGTGGGGCTAGCCGATTTTATCGATGGAAATCGGCGACAGCGACGGTATTTCCAAGCATCTTGCCTGTGTAAACGTTGCTATCGTATATATTAAATACACAGGGGCAGGGTTATAAAAACATGTTAATTATTTCGTGGCTATCAACTCAGTGAGGGAGTGAAAGTTACGGTGAAAAACTCCTCGTGTAAAATTTCTTAAAAAATTCATTGAGCTTTTCATTTTTTCAAAAATATCCACAACGTCGTCCGACGCGATGACAAAAAAAGTGATTTTAAAAGAAATTGTAGCATGGCAGTGGAAATTTTACAGTCACACCGTAATAACTAGACAATGTCCTTAAAAAACTTAAGATTTTATATCATTATAGACCCCCCTATTGAGAACTAACGTTTTTGAAAAAATCAGTCTCAAGACCTGCATCGCTATTATCCACTATTGGAATTGAACAAATCCTGAAATAATCATCAGGAAATTTGACAAAACATGGCCTTTTACAAGAAGGCAAAAGCCTGAAAATTATTGTACGTCTTGACTCAATAAATCCCTATCATTTTCCCTAGAGTAGTGTCATTTCTTCATGGAATCTTCCTCTCTTCCCTTCCGCTCACAAAACAAAATGAGCAATTTTCACACGAGTCTCGTTGGTTGCAATAGGAGAGAATCCCGAAGGAGTCCAAATGAGTCTGGGCATTTCTAAAGGCTTGGAGTAGCAAGGTATGTATACATATTCGGAAGAGTGGGGATTATAGTGTTTTGGTTTATCAGTCTTCACACTTGGACTCCATCACAAAGGTTGTGTTTACCCCAAATTCAACATTAGCTCTCTACAATTTGTATTGGGCAAAAGCTTATTGCTAAAGTATGCTTGTTTTGTCGAGTCTTTATTAAATAGCGTAGGAATAATTAAAAATTCTCTTACCCATAAACAATAATTACATGTCTCATATCCATCATTCAAAGGACAATAAAGTTCATAATCCTTTGGCTCAATAATCACAACTTATTTAAAATTACTTCAGAATTAAGTACATATTTAAACACTGCTACTTCTAATTGATCACGCAAAACAACTATATAGACGTCTCATCACTTGGATATTCACGATTATTTAAAGGTCGTAAAGGTTAGCGTTGTTATTACGACACGTCGTACTTGAAAAATATATATTAAAAATCGATGGCATCATTTCCGACTTAATGTAACATTCTTTACTGGTTTCCTCCTTGTTTTTAAATATCATTATCTATAGAACAATGTAAGCGCTTATTTATTATGGGTAAAGATGTGTACAAATACTTTCACGTATACACACACACACACACCCTTGAGACCAAGATATTCGCAAAGATCTTATGTACATGTTCTTTTTTTGATGGAAAGTCTGTGTACACTTCCTTCCTCCCATATTTTATACGTTAGCATTTATTTTGGTAGCGTCAGCATTCTATTACCATTCCTTTATAAAAATCCCTCTAGAATTATGTATGATGTGTAAATCCTCCATATGCAATTCACGTATATAAGAATTCCAGAGGGATTTTTACGCAATAAAAATATATTTTGATCGATTGTCTACTTGAAAATCGATCAAAAGTGCCCGGACTATGTAAGAAAAAAAGTAGGTACAACATTGTATTTATTTTTAATACTTTTATTTCCTACCCACACGCCGTATTTTCTATAGAGCCATTACGTCGTGTTATAGAAACTTTTAAGAGGAATAAGTGCTCCTATGCAACGGAGTGAAGAATCTATGATAATTTTATTCTTGTTAAAATTCACTTTTTCAAAATTAAAAATACCATGATAATTTTTGAAGGAGATAAACAATAAGATAGTGAAAATTTCTTATAATTTAATATACATTTTTAAAAAAAGAATTATTTAAGATAATATTATGGAAAGAAATAATGCATGAGTTTATGTCTAATTTTATATGTACGTTCAACACTTCTTGTGTTTTGAATAGTAAATGAATGATTGGGTTTCTCCTAAAATATGGAAGTAACATTGACGACCTGACTTTTTCATATGGTTGAAACTTGTGGACTTTTAATATTTATGATTATAGGCGAATGTTTGAAAAACTCTGGACTGGGATAGCATGTGAAGGAATTGTCCTACAAGAAGGTAAATAGTAGGTGGTGGAATTCTTTTTACTTTTTTTCCCTGTCAATTTATGCCAAAAGGAGGGAAGCCAGGAGGACTGACGGCCTAATTTTTCCACCAACTGTATTTTCCAATCTTTCAATGAATTTTTTACAAGGGGAAATGAGGAATGAATGGGGACATTTGCTTTTTCGACACAACTGTATATATTTCGGGAACACTACTTGTGATCCTCTGAATTTAGAAGCATGCTCTCTCACTCACTCGGATATAGTAAAGTAGGTAATTTATTCTGTACGTGTTTACATTTAGTAATGACCTTGGTCAAATGACTCCATGTTGCTGGTATGGAATCGACCCAATATCCTGTCCCTTTACTTATTTGGCGAGACAGAAGTATACAAAGGTTGGATGACGCTGTCCTTTATTTACCATCGAGTATATACTAAATCATTTGGAAGGAAATTGGATGATAGTGACATTTTTATTTTATGAGGGGCGAAGCTCCGAGGGCGCCATATCGTCAATATCTTTAAGGGCCGTATTCATGTAACCTCACTAATACTAAATTTGGCACCAAACTCACCACTTTTTGAGGGTTAGTGGCTGTTTCGAATTCATCTTGGACCCTTTCACTCAACTCTCGATGAGGACGCTCAAAATAGTGAGTGATGATTCTAGTCACCGATTTGGTGACTAGATTCGACACTCACTCATACAAAACTTTGATTTAAAAGTCAGCACTCACCCTAAGAGCATAGTGAGTTAAAGCATTCATTTTAGGGTGAGTGGTACTTTTAGTGGGTGGAGGTTTGAATACCAGGGAGACTGACACTCTCACTCATGCCTCAACACTCACTCACGGGATTGCTAATGGTAGTGTTAGTATTAGTGTGGCACAAGAATACGGCCCTAAGTCTTATCAGGATCAATGTTAAGTCAAATCACAGAAAAATATCAACATTAAAAGAATAGCAATTAATTACAGGTTTGAGAAAATCTTAAATTGGAAATTTCATGAGGACGATCCGATTAAATCCGATCCCAATTAAACATTTTACACACACACACAGGTTGATTAAAGTAGCATGTGAAAAGTCATAGTTGCAATTGATTATGTAGTGGTTTTGTTAGAAAATGTTTTGAATTTTAAAATTTGAATGTCTTCAAAATTAATTGGCGGATTTCAATGCAGAACATTTTCAAGATTTGTTGAAATTATTTTTCTTTGACATTTTTTCGGTAATTTAATTTTGGCGGAAATATATTTTGGCTCAAATGTTTTTTGTTGAAGTTTTTTTCGTGACTCATAATAATATCGATATCATATACTAGCGCGGGACAGAGGAGAGACAGCCGTAGCATACACCACCCTACTCGAAAGCCCTAAATTATTGCGAAGCGATGATCATTCCTATACATTCTACAGTCGCAGCTTCGCCCCCGAGACATGGCAGCGTTCCCTAACCTCCAACGATACACAAACCACCCCAACTTTTCCAATTTTAGCTCCATCATAGAATAAGCCTAAGATTCATGTCTTCCCTATTGAACTTTTCATTCTGATAATTAGAAATAATAATTAATGAAATCTATTGATCCATAAGTCTAAAGCTTGAAGAGGCTCAAGTCCTTTATAAAGGACAACTTATCAGAGAATTTGGAGCCTTGTAAATTATGTGACATTACGTAATTATTCATTTGCTTTCAATGGGAAGGAAAAGCCCCAGGAAGCCGTCAGGATTTCTGGGTCCTCAACAATGGCAATAATTATAAGCGGCCATAATTCATTGAAAATGACGAAACACTCCAATGAGGAAACACACTTGTAAAAATTTTAACTTAATTGCCTAATCCTTTAAGAAACTCTTCCAAAGGCAAGGGTGAAATTTCCAATGCTTTAAAATGTATGCACATGCATTCTAAAAGTAGTCCTACAGAAGGAAAAAAACCTTTTATTCCTTCCCCCCTCCTCATATATTATCATTTAACTTGAGTAGAATAAAATTAAAACTTTTTCCCATACAGCAGAAAAGTCTCATTTCCAATTCTCCATACGCCACAACTTTCCATACTTTCACTCACCCATCCTTTTATGGAGGGAGTACCTATTCAAAGACAACATGCATATAAGTTACAAACACTTGGAAAATCTTTCAATTGAACTCAAGCCTGAACAAAATACAGGGGTCCTCTGGGCTCAAAGGTATAAAGTTGTAGAGGTGATATCCAGAGGACCGTTAAGCAGTCAATAATGAGAGCTCACATAAAGTCAGACGATAAACTAGGGAAAAGGAAACTGGTCTAGAAACATGCACTTTCCCAATTTTCCTTTCCCATACAATTTACTCTAATAAATAGATTTTCAGCTCTATTTCTTTCCAGGATTTTCCAATGAAAATCCTTACCATAATTTTTTCTCACCCCAATATTAAAAAAATTTTTGGCCGTTTTAGGATTAAAGGAAAAAACCATTTGCAAACATGTCTGTATTTTCGTCATGAAATTATGATTTTTTTCAAAAACTTGTTATAAGCATAAAAAAAAGGTAGATGAATTATTACAGATTTTTTTATTCCCATTGAAATACATAAAAATTCCCACACTTTTACTATATTAGGAACTTACATTGTCCTCTTAATTGTTTCATCATAATTAAATATGGAGCTCTCTGTGAATAAAATTCCTCATGCATTTTCCTTCTTCTTCTTCTTCTCATAGATTTGATTGGGTATGCAAAATAAAGAAAAGAGTCCTAAAAAAAGCTTGTGTTTACATTCATGTTTATTACAAGTTACAACAATACAAATCTCATAATAAAAGTCTACACTTTTTTTCATCTAAACATTCTAAAATTCTACGAATCCCCTTAATACCTGTGCCAAGCAAATTTTATAATGCTGAGTTCGTACATATGTATATGTATATATTATATATATATATATATAATTCGAGCATATATATATTTTTTACAGGATTTTACATATTTTTTTAGTATACACATGTATACATTTGTATACATATATACACACATCCAGAGAAAAAAATCCTAATGAGAAGCATACATGGGCGGAGAAACCAATTAACTCATCATTAAAAACAATGACGCTTCTGAGAATATACAGAAAAAAAACTTGATGGTAAATTGGAAAATTAATGAAAGGAGAGCTTGAATGGCTTTTGATAAAAATAAGATAGAAAAAACAAGACTGCCTCTGCTAAAAGCCCACACACAAAAACCGTTTTGTTTTTTTTTAGATTGCAGGTTCCAGAGAAAATATCAAAGCATGGGATAAAGTTGGTTACTTTTTGGACTAGATATTGTATATTTTTCCCCTTCCTTTCCCTTCCTATATATGTATATATATGTACATACATGAATAATAATAGTAGTGTATATTTATATAGTAAAATCACTACTAAAATTTGATTACCATTTAAATTGAGGCTGTGTAATTGGAAATGCTTTTCCTCTCCTCCTTACACACACCCCCCCCTCATCTCTCACCATTTATGTACATATTTATTATACGACTAGATACATACACATTGTAGCTGCTGCGAAATAAGGTAGGAATCCAAATCCTCATCAATTACACAACAACAACTCTCATCATATGAACACTGCTTAAGAGAAAGGAAAGCCAAATATATAAGATGGGATATTCTTTTTTTTTTGTGACAAGAGTGGACATTGACTCAGCATGTTTAATTATCACATCCTTGTATAAAATGCACATTATTATTTTACTTTATATTTATTTTTTATTATTATGATTAAATGTCCTCATACTTCCTACTTTTTTTTATGCTTTAACTCAACCTTAGTATTGAAAAACCTATAGAATAAACCTCTCTTGTTTGTTTGTAAAACTGTCTTTTCCCATGAATCGTTTTTTCTCTCTCTGAAATTTCCTATAATTTTGAGACTTTACAAAAAAATAGTACTTTCAGCATTATTACTATGTATTTTTTTTACTTATAATTATTATTATAGTACTTACCTCCCAACTATATAGTCAACTAGATTTTTTTTTAAAACTACATTGTAATTTTCTAAATTGAATTTCATTTTGTAGCCTGTACATATATATATATTGTAGCACATTGGCTATGTATATGTAAAGCCAACAAGTTTTTTTAATGTATGGGTTTTGATTCTCATGAGATTTTTTTCCTCTCATTTTCTTTCAAAGATGGCCAAAGTTTTTTTAATTTTCTTGTTATTTTTGCTGTACACATTCTGAAATCCAATACGTTATAAGCTACATATATATATATATATATGTATATACATATATATAGCATTTTAACATTGGATGTATAGAATTTTGAATACAGACCCTTTTTAACCCCTACAATTTTAACATATGAATCCTTTACTTGGAAATACTCTAATGGGTGTTAATTTTAGGATGAAATGTCATTTGTCAATTGACACTAATACAATGCTATGTGAGAGAGAACCTATAATTTGTTCTTTGTCCAATGTTTTTTTTTGTATCTATAATATCAAGGTAATTGATTTTTTTTATATTCTCCCTCAATAAGAACTACACGTAATCACGAGGTTTTTGAAGACGCAAAAAAAATCGTTGTGTTCGTTTTTTTTTCAAATATTTTACAATTCCGTCAACAATAAATGACCTTATAGTACGTCTATATATACGTATAATATATATATATATATGTATATTTATAACATTCTATATAAATAAGAGTTAAGGTACAGTCCCAAGTGTAAAAAATGTATGATATTTTTATAACCTTTTATTACTAACAATAATATTTCCCAAGATTTCCACGTATAATTCTAAGAATAACATGCAGTTCCCCCCCTCGTTTTTCATCCTTTTAGGTCCGCTGATTTTTAACAATAATAACATTATTACTTTTATTTACATAGTGTATTACTACATAATTATCCATTTTTATTCATACATACACATGTGTAGGATATAATTACAATTAGCCCAAATAAATATATATACACATTTGATAATAAATGTAAAATTAATTGTCTTCTCTCATTTTCTTCCAACAATATTATTATTAGCATTTATATATATAATTATATATATATATATATTTTTTTTTAGTATAATATAGAATTTAACAATGATTCTATAATAAGTTGGATTTTAATTTTCCCGAACCCTCCTCCCTTCCTATGCACAACCCCCACCTCTCACCATTATGTTAACTCTTATTTTGTCTCTTCAATTGCAATCTTGTTTTTTTTGTACTTGTGTATTTATTCTGTATTTTTTTTACTATACTTTTATATAGAATTAGTAATAAAATTGCTCTGACTCAAGTTTTTGGTTGATACGTGATATTTTATCATACAAAATTCGTATGTGTTTACATGGATAAAGTTGGTTGTTGTTTTAGAAATGTTATTTTTCTTGTTGTTGTAAATTAATTAGGTTTAATTTCCTTTGTAGATTTGTTCCACCATTCAATGTTCATTCTCTCGCTTTTTAGTCATTATATGTATTTTATGCATGTAGGCGGACTTTGGACAATAAAACACTTCTCTCTCTCTATCTCTCATGCAAACGATGTGGAGTCAATTGTGAGATAGAAATTTGGGTGGAAAATGTTTTTCTCATTTATGTACACATGCTTTATATTCTCATACACAATGACAATAATAATTATTACGTATTTATCAAGAGTGTTGTTAAAGGAGGAATTTTCTCTCTCTCTCTCTCTCTCTGCTTTTACATTTCCAATGAGAAATATTTTACGGTAGCAATTTGAAGGGTATTTATTTTATGGAGACAAAGTCACGCTCTACAAGTTCCAGTATATTTGATATGCATTTGATATTATGTATGTACATATATAGAATAGAAAAAAGTACATATGTGTGTTTCCATGATAAATACTAAGTGATTGATGAGTTGGGACTGAGTCTTTTTAATGATAAGGTTCTAGAGTATATCTGTGTGAGTGTGTGTGTGTGTGTGTGTTTGTATTTGTGTGAAGCATTATTAGGATTTTCACGGACTAACTAGCAATTTTAAAGGAGTTTGATCATTGGTTCAATTCCATTCCTCCACACCCTTTTTAACGAATCCCCACATAGAATGTTACACTTGCCTTTTATAAAGACATCAATGTGGGTGTGTGTATGTACTTTTTGTGTACATATAATAATTATACACCATGGTCTATCCTTCTCCATTCATTATTACACCTCCCATAAGTATTTCCTTCCTGAGTAAGCAAATTATGAGATGGCTGCGATACTTGACTCACAAATTTCCATTAGAACACAAGCTTTTTAGGCCTAGATGAATATTGAGCTGGAATAAGTATAATTTCTGTACGCCTATACAAATACATTGTAATTTAGACAGGGAAATAAATTTGGGAAATAAATCCTATATTAGTAATTTTCCATGTAGTGTAGATACTTTAGAAAACCAACCATAAATTTCCTCCTCTTCTTCCCTCATCTCTCTCATTTTGAAAATTTTTGTAATGTATTTTTGAATTAGGACAAAACTCACTCATTTAAAATTATTAACATAGGAGGAGGTTAAAGAATTGGGAAATACAAATTTAAAAAAAAATCAAAAAAAACTTTAATGAGATTTGTTAAGAGTTCAACTTTTTCATGATAGGGAGAAAAGGAAGAAAAAAAGGAGAGAGAGAGAAAAAAAAGCTCATAAATTAAGGATGAAGGGAGAAATAAGGAAAGAGGGAAAAAGTTGAATGTAAGAAAAAAAAGTAGATCAACGGGGGTCGGACGGGACATGACGTTTAATTTAGCTCTGATAACTATTAATTGGGTGAAAGTTGGTCAGAGAGAAAAATTTCTGCATGTTTTTGTTTCCCTCTCTTTAATTTGTATGCCCTTCCCTCCCTCATGCTTGTAAAGGGGAATATGTATGTGGAAGTACATGGTAGTAAGAAAAAAATAGAAGGAAGAAGAAGAAGAAGAAAAAAAAAACAAGAAAGCTAATCAGAAGTTGTCTCACTCAAGGAGTAGGGAAAGTTTGATACAGTTTTTTAAACATGGCTTGTTAGTTATAACATTTTATAGAGAAAACATAAACCCCTACGATTTACCCTTTCAACATTCACCTAATGAATGAATGTCTCAACTTCTGACTATTAAACTGAAATAGAGCTCGAGATTTTCCCGTATAGTCATTAGATAAAAAGAATATTATGACATGGGGCTCTCCACAAAAAAAAATATATATAAAAAAAAGAAAGAGAGAGAGAGAGAGAGAGGGAGAGAGGGAAAAAGGCCGGGAGAGAAAGGGGGTTCTAAGCTCTTTTATTTTTTTCCCTCCTTTGAACGGTCCTTACAACGAAGAGAATAACACTTAGACTGAATTACATTCTTGGCCTATGTTATTCTGAACGTTGTCAGTAGCTCTGTTCTCCTCTACTCCCTTGATATACAGAGAGAACGCCATGTCAGAATTCTCTTGGCCACTCTAACTCTCTTTCTCTCTCTCTCTCTCTATCTCCTTCCTTCCTTTCTCTCTCTCAGAGAAAGCTAGTTAAGGTAGGGCGAACCAGAGAGAGAGAGAGAACGGAGCGTTGAGTTGAATCCCAAGTACTTTTTTACTGCCTGAGAAATGTATGTAGCTATAATTTATATATGATAAGACGCTTTCTTGAGAGTGTCTCGCTCTTCAGCATAATAAAAGAGGTGAAGCAGAAAAAAGTTGACAAAATGAACTTATGCCCGGAGTGTGTACGTCCACCTTCTCTCTACATTCTCTCCTATACAACTTCCATGCTACACAAGAGAAAAAAAATCCTATGTAGCGTCATTGTTTTTTTTTCGCTTGTATATTTTTTTAAACTATATATAGCCCTTAGTTACAGAGTGAAAGAGGCGCCATTTTAGAATGCTTCCTCCTTGTTTGGCTCTCTCCTTGTACCATGTCATGTCATGCCTGTCTGGAACACACACACACACACACACATAACAAGTACATATTGGGAACATTAGGACTTCACAGAGTTGATTTTGATTTACTTTCCAGCCGAAAGGCTTCCTCGTGTCAAGTAAAGGCAGGTATAAATAGGGAAAAACAGAATTGGATTTATCTTGTGAAAGTATGCATAAGCAATTTTACGGATTTATGAGCAAAGCAAGAGAGAGAGAGAGAGGGAGAGGGAGAAAGTAGAGTGGGAAAGGGTTAAATCTACAAGTAGACCTTAACCATTGAGTAAGCTTATTAGGTGTGTTGATATTTGTACGTGGCCATGTTTTTTTTCTCTCTCTCTCTCTCTCATGTATGTACATGACAAGGAAATCATGATTGACAGGGAAGAAGTTTCAAAATAGTGTTCATTTCATAGGAGCTATACTATTATAAGAATATGTATAGTGAATTTGTAGGGATAAATTCCCTGACAATTGCCTACAGCTCAAACTTTCACCTCTTAACATTCCTGAGCCTATCCGGCCAAATAACACGTGTTATGTCACAAGGAGCATCAACCACTTGACTGATTAAACAAATAAGGGGAGGGAAATCCCTGATTTAATTATTATCAGTTGCACAGATCAGGGATTTCCCTCACGTTGTCCCTATATTTCTTCCTTCCGTGATTTCCCACAATTTTTGGGAATCTTCCTTTCTAGGTCTTATTTTAAGACAGTGAAAGTGGAAGAAATGTTTTTTAAAATGATTTTTTCTAGCTCCAATTTTAACAGTCAAGGTTGAGGAAATTGGAATTTATTCAATTAAACAAGGGGGAATTGCACAAGATAAATGTCAAAAGCAAGGGAAAAGGTAGCTGGGAAAAAAGAGTGAAAATCTCTATAGAGAAGGTAAAAATAGCGTGGAAAAACATTTTTTTGCTAGTTTTGTGACCATTGTATGGACCCAATAATTTGGTGATTAATATTAAAATGTGTGGATTTTTGGCATTTGATGGGAATTTTGTAAAAAATTGATGGGAAGATAATTTTTTTTTGGATGAAAGGCTTTGACTGGTAATAGATATTTGATTGAATATTTGAGGGAAATTGATAGGGAGATTTATTTTTAAAAAAAATTGAGAGATATAGGAAGAAAAACATTGTGTGGGAATAAGTAGAGAGATAAGAAGGTGGGTTGAATAGTAGCTAGTATTTTTGTAGGGGAAATATTCTAAGAAAGAGCGAGAGTCCTTTGTAGCCCAACCATCCATTGGGACTCGTTCAATTCCGTACACGTTTCCATAAAATCTTTAGATATTCATAAATGTTTCATGGCTAATTCGCTTACGCTGCCCTCAGTCTTTACTACCATGAGCAAGTCAATTCAAAGTGAATTTCACTCTCGTTTTTCCTCCGCTTTCTCTCTCTCTCTCTCTCTTTTCCCTACCTTATCCTTCCCTATCCCTGAATCCTATGGCATTGTCACGAAAACTATGAATTAGTTTACGGTATCTCGCTTTCTCTCCTTTCTCCTCAAAAGTTCATACAAGTCCATTTTCTTGTATCAACGTCAACTTGTTCTTCAAACTCCAGATTAACTTTCCCCAGTCTTACATTGTCTTACTTTTCAAATTAGAAAAGAAACATGAGGAAATTTCCCTCTTGTTCCTTCCCCCCCCCCATCCCCCCAAAACCTCCCCCCCCAAACTTCCAAATTCATCTAAGAATATTTCCAAAGGAATTTTCTGCCAAAGGAGCATTTCCCTCAAAATGTTTGAATTAAAAAGAAAAAAAAATCTTCCCCTATTTAATATTAACTTCAAACCAATACTTTCAAACTAATTATTATTATAGGAAGATTGAAAAAGGTCTGAAACAGAAGCTTTCTCTCTTGTTTTTCCACGAAACTTTTCTCTCTATTCAAGTTTCATTTGAACCTTAGTTTTCCAGTAATTTCTCTCTCTCTCTCTCTTTTCCTTTTGACAAAAACTTTCACCAAAGTTTTCTTTTATCGTAAAGTATGAATTTTGAAAAGATTTTTCATCCCAGCAAATAATAATAATAATTCATTCTGTATTTTTTTACACATATTTTCTCAAAGTCTCATTTTCTACAAGATATGAAAAGTTACTTGTCATTTACAATTCTATATAGACACTTATTCGTCCTTGAATAAATGACCACTCTTTTTATGTATAGAAATCCCATAAAGATTTCATAGACCCTGATCAACCTTCAACTATAACTCTGCACTTTTTTAATCATACATTTTAATCAAGGAATTACAGAGAGAGGTGAAGGCTTAAAAATAGACTTTTTATCATTTATGCATATGTTAAGATATTGAATGCATGGGTCCTCGTTTATCCTAGGGAAAAAATACATGCTAAAAGAGTGATAAAAAAAGTGTGACCTTTATCTCCATTCTTTTACAATAATGACTTTAGTACTCATAACTTGGCTCTGTGGGTTATAATATTGGAGAAAGTAGTAAAAGTAGAGCCATAGAAGAAATCCTATTAATTTTTGAAAGTGCCTCTGATTAAGGTATAAAGCATAGGTTGGGAGAGAAAGTCGTTAAAAATCTATTTATATGCTCTGAGAAAGTCATTTTTATCTTTAAGTTTATTTTCTCGAAAAAATAATACCCTCCTGCTCTCACCTGCTCTTCTAAAATTAAACCCTTGATTTTTCTCATTCTCCCTAAAAAAAATTCCGACCTTTATTTTGTTCCCCTTCCTATAGGAAGGGCACATGTATGTGAGTACTAGTAAATTAGAATAGTTGAAATAAGACTGTATATTTTTTTATTATCACTATACTTTAACTTTGGGGGTGAAGATTAAAATATAAAAGGACCAACAACATCTTCCCCTTCCATCTCTCTCTCTCTCATTTATGAACCCATAGCCTTTAAATATAACTTTTATGAATACTCGTACTATTTTCTTAGTACTTACCTATATGATGCTTGACAAGTATTTCCCAACCTAAAACCGTCCAAGTACTAAAAACTGTTGAGAAAAGAAAGTTAGATAATTCCTTGGAAAACTTACTCCTCGCTCAACATAATGCATATTGTAGGACATAATAGCTTTATGTACATTTACCTCCAACCTTAAAAAACTTGTCAGTAATAAAAGGCTATTTGTAAAATAACACACTCCTACTCTCCATATAACAAAAAATATGTACGCATAAGGCTGGAAACTTATGCAAGGGAAAATTGCATTCTCTACTACAAGTCTCCTGCAGTAAAAAAACCTGGGATATTTATAATGTCAGCATTTTACAATGCACAATAAGCTTCTACTATTAAAGTTATTACAGGAGTTTTATGTAGCAAGATTTTTTTTTCTTTGGGGTAGAGTCAAATATTATTTTGTATACTTTACATATGTATTTACATGTGTTTACATACATATGCTATGTATAAGGTATGAAGTCCTTCATTCCAAACTACCTTTTGCAATAATTATTGTAACCAGGCCCAAATGTGAAGGAGCAATTGGAAGGAAATAACTCTATTTTCTTGTCTCTTCATTCTTTTGCTCCTATATTTTATCCAAGGTCTATCATAATAGTGGGAGATAATAATTTGCTCCAAATCTATATACCTACGTGTATGCAGTCCACATTGGTTTAGGTAGGGCCCAATATTTTTT
The DNA here is from genome assembly GCA_034693705.1 of Spatulosminthurus flaviceps. Taxonomy (NCBI): domain Eukaryota; kingdom Metazoa; phylum Arthropoda; class Collembola; order Symphypleona; family Sminthuridae; genus Spatulosminthurus; species Spatulosminthurus flaviceps. The sequence goes on along the minus strand of JAQFXU010000673.1, from coordinate 8,246 downwards.
ACTGTTGCGTTCCTCAAGGTGACATTTCATCCTACCTCATCATATTTATCATATAAGTTTCAATATTCTATCCATGCCAGAGTACCTGGAGAAATGCTGTGTTGACAAATTCTCTTTGATTGAGAAATTAATTTAATAATAAAGAATACTTTGACATGTGTAGAAATAGAATTTTCAATGAGTTTTGTTTTCAGAAACATTTTTCCAGTTGGAGATAAAGGTAGAAATAAAGGTAGAAAGACAAATTAGTGATGTTAAGTTGAGTGAGAGAGAGAGAAATATTTTAGTGGGAACTACCTGTACTATTTTAATGTAATGTAAGAGAAAAACGTCTATGGAGAAATCAACTGTGTCTTTTTTAAATAGAGTTTAATGCTCGGTGTGGCCAAGCTACATTTCCCATTTGATTCCATTATGTTGATGGGTGATATGAGGAGGAAGGGGAGAGAGAGAGAGTTATTCAAAGCTGAGACCTTTCTTTATTAAAATTAAAGAGTGCTAAACTCTTTAAGAGTAGAAAAAAAAGTTACTTTTTTCCCACATGTTTTTCCTTATGTATTCTCATGCGTTGAAAGTTTTCGGTATGAGTTTTACTCTGAGAGGAGACAACACACACGATACGTGAGGAAGTGATAATAAAAATTTAAGGGAGAAAAAAAAGGATGGGAACATATGTTTATATTAGATTGTTGTTTGTTTTCGGTTCTGTGTTGTTTTTCTGTGTGTGTGTGTGTGCCTTTTGTGCTTATGTTGCTCTAGGGGAAATTACTCGAGTTCCTTGAGAAAGACTAAGGATTTTACAAGAGTTTATATTTACGAAAGTTTTTTCTATCTCTACATTAGAGAAGATAAGTTGGCTATGGTGAGTAGTGTGTAGTATGGGTTTAGCTTAGGCGAGACCAAAGGTATGTGGAGATAATAGGGAAAACAGTAGTGGAGTTATGGCGGAAGAAAAACAAAAATTCCCTTTCAATTGCTGAATACATTTTTTTCTCTCTTTCTCTCTCCACACTCTCGGCTCTCCTCTAATCATGACAACATCTGTTTACTGTCTGAATTAGCTTTGCTTATGTATTGTATTTTCTCCATCAAAGAGCACTATGGGAATTTCCAACCCTCTCCTTTTTTTCCTTCTCCTTTTACTAATAATACAGAAATGCCTGAGCCTCTCTCTCTATATAAGGCTATAGGCTGGGAAAAATAAACAGGGAAGAAAAGAGGCTAAGTAAATGTTCCCCCCATTATTATGATTATTTTCCAAATGGGAAACATAATAAAGATTTTTGCTCGTTAGTTAAAATTTACTTCCTCCTTCCAATTTGACAATAGACGTGTGTGTCTAATTTCGTGTGAGAAATTCTCTATGTTCAAATATCATAAGAGGTTTTGAACCTATACTGTTGATTTTTTAGCAGTAGTTAGCTCTCATTGGAGTAGTAGTATCCCTTGAAAAAATAATAGCAACTTATTTTGAAGGGGTGAACAAAAAGATTTTTCCCTTTTTTTTTACCATGAAGCTAAATCGTAGATGTAGACAATACAATCTGGGATTATTGTTATAGAAATGATTTGTGAGGAGGAGTAAGATGTGAGGAAGGGGAAATACCAAGTACACGTGTATATTTATATGGGGAGTAAACTATTATTGCATCAGTTGCAGAAATTTATGGAATATTGCAAATGGGTGGAAGCGGAAAGAAATAAAATGGAATTAGTGGGGAAAATGGTCTCAAAAATAGGTTTGAGCCTTTTCCCTTCTCTCTCTCTCTCTCTTTCCCTCTCTATAGCATTTATAGAGGAGGAAATTTTTCCTCCCATTTATTTCCTCGAATCTATAGTATTTTCTCACATGCTCCAACCCATAACTTGGCTTTTGTCTTTTTTCCCAATGATTAAGTATGTGGAAAATGCGTGGCGTGGCTAAAAGTGGACTCACTGCACTTTTTTTATAGCATATATTTATTACAGTGTATTATTATTATTATTATTATTATTATTATTATTATTATTTTTATTATTATATAGTGCATATTTTTTTGAAGTGCAGAAGGTTCTATGCAATTTTTTATGGGAATTGTGCGTACAAGTATGTATGTATGTAATGTAAAGGGTGTATTAATAATCCCTAGAAAAGCTTCTCACTCTCGAGCAATAAAAGTCATGGAAATATCAAGAGACAGGCGACGATAGACAAGAGTAGTTTTTCTCTCTCTCTCTCTCTCTTCCTTTTTCCTTGTGTCTTTCCCCATGTTTTTCTTATATATTTTTCAAGTACTACTACGTATGTTTTCCCTTTGACTTTTTACTACTCAAGTACATATAATAATAGTACTTGTATGTATGAAATGGGATATTTTGGCAATTGACATAGTAATAAGAGTTTTGTTCTTTCACATGATGATGATGATGGGACCTTGTATTTTTTATTCAATTTCAGATGATTCATTGAATTCTATGTTTTTTCCAATGTATTATTATGTATGACGATTATTAGTATGATTTTTGTTTTTGTAAATGTAATATTTTTTGTTGTAGGGCTTTCTCTTGGCTTGTTGACTCTAAAGTCTTTACAGGCTATTTGATGATATGTATGATTTTTCCTTTAGGAAGGATTTCCATTTTTTTAACGCTTACAATGCTATACATATGTAAATATAATATGTACATATGTATATACGTACATAACTATATGCATTGGATGTGGTACTTTATAAGGTTAGGTTAGATTTTAATATTATTGACACAACTATAATAATAATTTTTCGATATTATTATAAATACGAAGTAGTATTGTATTTTTTTTTCTTTGTCCATTTAAATATATAGAAAAATGTTGGTGTTTATGGTAAAATGTTTTTTTTGGAAGTAATATTTTATTTTTATTTTTCTGGCCAACCAAAATCCCTGCCTACCATGTCATAGAAGCGAAGATTATGAGGATTGTAGAATCTTCGAAGTTTGGAGACAATGTAACGGTCGACGGGTGGGTGACGTCGTCCTTTTGAATCGTTGAGGCAGTGAAGACCAGTTTCATTCCGGCTATCCCCTTCCAGCTTTCTCCAGCAGTAAAATCCCTTAGTAGAGTTGAAATAAAAGTTATCACGTTGGAGACGAGGCTCTAAACCCAAGAATCGTTCCACGTCTCGGAGTTGTGGGTAGGGATCACGGATCAAGGCGTCACCGTCAATGACATGGATTTGTGTTGGAGGAAAGACATCCAGCCATCGCTGGAGATAGCGAGAGTACAACGAGATTCGGATTGCTTTGTAATGGACGTTCACTGACCCGTCACTTTGCAATACTAGGTCTTCGAGTCGAGGGCTCTTCGTGCCATTCTGTAAACAACAATAGAGTGTACGGTCATAGAAGAAGAAGAAGAAGAAAAACTTTCCGTCAAACTCTCCATTCCCTTTGGCTTTATATTCACTGTCTCTTTTTTCTTACTTATGTCTTCAACTCTTTATAGTAACTTTTACGCACACACACACACACATTCACAAACAGACAAAAGAGTCCGAGGCAAGGAAACTTTTTGCATCAGAGGAAAAGAAGACAGCTAAAAAAGAAGATTAGCCTGACAGAGAAGGGAAGGTAAGGTAAGAGCGGGGGCAGTAGCTCGGAGAAAGAGATAACGTCCAAGGGAGAAAGTTTCTCTAGAAAGTGAAACCTTGGGCAAAGCTTCTTTTCATCAGACAATACAAATATATAGATTTAGAATAAAAGGAAATTCTCAAAAATATATACATGGAATCATATTGAAAGTATGGAGGAAGAATGTAAAGTCCTTAAGACTTTCCCCTCAATTTTATATCCGTGATAACCACGTGGATAAGTGGGCTGGTGCTGCTGAGCTTGTTAAGCATGAATGGCCGGATACACATAAATGCTCGGAACTATATAGCAATTTGTTTGAGAGCAATTGATGAGGAGCCATTGTATTTACCTTAAGCTCTCCTCTATGGGAGGGAGGACCCTTATGGATATTGAGGATAGGAAACATTTTGTTGTTCTCGAAGAAATTTCTCAGAAAGAAATAGAAGAAATGAAAAAGAATACAAAAAGGGAGAGGATGAGAAGGAATATGTGGTTTTTACGCATAAAAAAGGCATTCTAATGCATTCACATCTGTGACCTAACTGACTTTTATGGTGACTGGAAAATCTACCAATGTGTCCCCTCCAATTCCAACCGAGAGAAAATGTTACGTGTGAAAAAGACAAGAGCAGACATCTCCTTTTACAACTATTACCCTGAATATGTGAATACACATGCAAATTCACCAGATACACATTATTATCCCATAGCGTACGGGGTATTAGCACCTTTTTCTACATACAAATTTCCCTCCTCTTTATTCGAACTATTCTTTGTGTTGCAACTACTTTCTCCTCCTCAGAAAAGCCACCTCACATTTCTCTTCAATAGCCAGTCTCATATTCCTGCCTGCATTCAGGCATTTATGGAAATGCATTTATATACTTGTATGTTATATACATATGTACATTACATATATATATATATATATACATACGCGGAGGTGCATGTATAGTTTGCATGTAGGAAGAAAAGGTGAAGGTAGATTTTGTGTAAAAATTCCCTGCTCATCCCCCGCATACAGCTCCCAGGACTATCCCTAAAAGACACTCAAAACAGAAACTCATACGGGTTCATACGTGTGAATTACCGGGAAGAGTTATGTAAACTAGGAGAATTCTCCAGTGACTCAAGCCTGTGGAGAAAGTATGTAGTCTAGTAAGACAAAAAAAAGGAGAAAAAGACTTGGAAAAATGACGAGGAAAAAATTGAAGGAATCCATGAAGAAACTTACATGTGGCTTGGAGTTGGTCCCATAAATTTGCGTGTAATCAGAAATGACTCGGGTTACAGGCTCCCTAACGATGAGCAACAATTTGATAGAGCTATTCATTGCATGAATTCTTTCCGGCACCTCCGGAGTTACAAAGTAACTCGGACTTTTCTCTATTGAGATCTGATCCTCACTGCATTCTGGTAGATGTTGGCGATACCATTCCAAGCCCTTGGCATAATTATCATCACGGTCGAAGAAGTGCACTTCTAACGCTGCTTTCTCCACCTGTGAATAAAAAAAATGAGGGGGAAATATCAGTACAGAATTCACATTATTAAATCCTGTCACTTTTCCCTTCTGTTCTGGAAAAAACTAAAGTTTTCTCGGCTCTGGAGACAGTACAATATGATGTTATGTATAAATGGGAGAAGACAATGTAAAGCTTTTCTTTTTGTAGTCTCTTTTTTATTCTCTCCTCCTCTCTACCCTCAGAACATTTCCAAGGAAGAGTGAGAGAAAAGAAGAGAGAGAGAGAGAGAGTAAAAAGCAAGCTCCCACAAAACTTGGTTTAGGAAACTTAGTCTGACAGAAATTCTGATTACATTTTCCTTTCAGCACAACCGATTTTCCCTTTTGTACTTTACTTCCCGTCTTCAATTTAACAAGGTCTTTACGGGAAGTAAACAATGTCCGAGACTTGATTATATCCTTCCCACAATAGTGGTAAAAACCTTGGGATGAGATAAAGGGATAGAAAAAAGCTTTGCTAAAACCCTCAGTTCCATGCCGACAACAGGAGGCTCGTACATATATTTATATTTGGAGAAATGCACGTTAGGGATAAATATCCTTCTCTTACAAATAACCTTACTCCTATACATAGTGAAATCCATATAAATTTCGTATATCTATGAAAATGGCGGCATCTACATAAATGCATACATACACACATATTTCACATATGTAGAGCAATAGACAAATAAACGTGGGTTTACACACCCAAATAAATACTTATTTTTTATACATGTTATATATGTACATGCATACATAAACATATTACGCAAGCCGGAAAAAAATTCATTGCGTAGCACACACTTTCATGATTGCCTAAAAAGACCATCATCCTTCAGCCAAATGAAACACAATGAAATGGCATTACACATTGAACATGCACAAATACATATACGAGCCTACGAGATACACATCTTCATAAATAGTACGTTGAGGTAAGAAGGAAAATGCCCAATAGATACAAATTACTTCGCCCACAGGTTGACTCTGTTGTGGTCAAGCCAATCAACGCACCAGGTACGAGTAAATAAATAGGAGTAGTACGATAAGTAAACAGAGGAAAACACAAGCCTTGAACGTTATCATTCAACTCACGGGCACCATACCTCACGGATACATGCACGTGTTTAGATCTAAACTAAACTGTCTACACTTTCTCCTTCATGTGGTAAGGCCTAGAAAGGAGAAGTAACATTTCGCGGAGCTAAACTGTGAAGCTCATCAAACAATCAAATGTTTACTCAGGTCTTCATATCAAATAAACACATCACGTGTTGCACATAAACAGCGTCCTTATGACCCAACCCACCCACTCACCCGCACAAACGCACCTTAGCTACATAATTGTGAACCACTAAATGTATCCTGCCCCTGTACAGGAATCTCCTCCTATTTTTGTCTTACATACAGATACTAAAAATATATCAAAATCTAAAAATACTTTCACTTGAAAATCCAGCATTGGTCCTTGTAAAAAAAATCAATACCAAAGTGTACATATATAGAGCTATCAATAAATCTACCATTCATATATATTGGAAAATTGGCTGTGTGGGAAAAGATAGATACATATAATACGTAACGTTAAAACACTATTTCAAGTCTCAGAGGAGAAAGGAACAAATCCAATTGGAGGAGAAAGTCATTTATTACATTAAAAGGGTATGGTAAGGAATTTCTATTTTTTTTGTAGAAATTTTTTTATAGAAGGTTTTAAAAATAAATTGAGCTTTCTCCACTTTTTATTTTTCCTACAAGTACCATTTCTTCAATGATTTCTCCACTTTCTAATTTTCCTGCAAGTCCAAGTTCCTCAAGGCTTTCTCCACTTTCTATTTTTCCTACAAGTCCAATTTCTTCAATGCTTTCTCAATATTATGATGTAATAAATTAATTTTGAAGAAAATAAAATAACTTTAAATTTCCTAAGGATTTAGCCTTAAGTAAAAGTTAGGTATTACGTGGGTGAAAGCTAGTATCATTGGATTAAAGTAATTTTGTAAATGAATCTTACATAGGAATTTCCTTTCCTCAGACACACATACACACACAAAATCAACAGGAAGAACGAGGAGGTTTGTCTTGAAGAAAATTCCAAGTCCTGCCGTTTTTCCTGCTTGTGAAGGGAGAGAAAGCAGAATCAAAGGACGTTCCTATGCCAAACCTTCTCATGCTTAAGTCATGTTTTCTATATGTATATTCTTCATAATATGTTTTAGAGGCTATTTGTGTTTTTTCTGTGTATATAGTTCCAATTGTAATAGCTATATAGTTAGAAGGAGTGCGTACAAAAAATAAATGTTGGTGAGCGTAGCTGGAGCCACGCGGCTCCCACCCTTTTTTCTAGTCTACTCGGACAATTTATTTACAAGGTATATAATATTCTCTTTTATATAAGAGAAGGAAAGGATAACTAACGGATGTTTTTTTGTGTTTGAAAAAAGGGTGCGAAGGAGTTTCTCCTATGCGTTCAGCTACAACATAGGGAGTCGCTTCTATTAGAGTTATTGCATGGGTCTTTTGTATACAGAAGGCATAAATTTGTTGTAATAGTGACTAGGAGTTTAGTACTCGTGCATTTATAAGTAGTTTGCATGTACATTTTCTATTTCCTCTCTCTCTTTCTCTCTGCCTCCGTCTCTCGCACCAGCAATGCTACATTGAATGTGTGGGAGAGTGTTTGAATGTGTGTAGTGTGAGTTTGTATAAGGAGCGTGAGTTTCACCGTGACAACAATCAAGGATTTTTTTCCGGAGTAGTAGAGGCTGAAGAAAAACATGAGCCTTACATGTGTTGGCTTCATTCCCATTGAGTATCGTGTCTGTTTGTGCTTTTTTTTGAAACTGCGTGTAAAATGCATTCTGCCTGCGGGAAGCTTCTCTTAATAATAAAAGAGTTTGGAAAACTTATTATTTCACGAGAAAGCAAACGTGTGTAGTAGAGAAAAAAGTAGAGGAAAAGTTATGCCTACTCTAATCCAGTCCCATATGAGTATCCCTCGTCTCAAATCAACTTTTACTCTCCATCTCTTCCTTAAGCTCCCCCGTACCTACTTTCGCCTGTAAACTAATACCCGACATTTTTAACACTTCCTTATCTCTACTTATTTACTCCTTTCAACATGTATCGACAGGGACAAATGATT
>JAQFXU010000672.1:0-44276 GCA_034693705.1 Spatulosminthurus flaviceps | reverse complement strand
GCACTCAACCTCAAAACGTGAGGGCGAGGCTGAGGGATGAGTGCGAGGCATGAACTCAATCCCTCGTGAGGCTGCCCGTCAGTGATATACAGTGTGCTGGGAAAGAGAAGATTGTGGAAACCGCGTTTGAGCCAAGTCAGATTCGATTGGCTCGAGAAGTCTGACTATGTGACTATCCACGGAGTGAATTGGAAATTGGTTTAAAGCGGGTTTTCAAATCATGTCCAATAATAATAGGATTGAGGTTTTTCTAATACAGCAATACAGCATGTATTTTATTGCCAGTCCATGAAATAAATACAAATTGTGAATTGAGAGACGAGTGGAGGTAAATTATTTATACTGTTGCACTTATTGTCAAAAGATTTATTATACAGTAAAAATTGAGGATATTTTTGCTTATGCTGGATTAGATTTGCTGATTCGGTTCGTTCTGTTTGTATATCTTTAATGTATAGGAGGAGTAGTAGAACGTATGAAGGAGAAGAAGAATTGGATGCTGCGGAAGAAGCAGAAGCTTTTTCTGGGAAAAAGGGCTAGGTAATTGAATTTCGTACGAATATATAAATGATGAAGAAGTAGTCGGTCTAGCTATAGTGTAAAAGTGCTGTTGCTGAGAAAAAGAGAAGAAGTAAACGGCGAGGACGTCAAACTCTGAAGCTGACAAAATAACAAATGTCGCGGTAGGAAAGACGGGTTAAACCGAATGGACTATATGGCGTAGTTACACGGGAGCCTCACAGTCTAGTAGTACAGTAGTACCCACATTCATATATCTGAATGTGAGGATGCTAGCCGAGTCGTCCCGAAAGTGGACGGATATTAGAACCTCGGGACCGTTCAACTTATGATTAATAATGTGCCCAAATTTACAAACCACTTGGGCTCTGTATATTAATTTGAGCGTGAGTACCTTACTTCATGTATTTAGTATTTTATATGTGTGCTCATGTTTTGGAGGTGGGTGTGCAGTTTTGACTTATTTGAGTAAGAGGGTTTGATATTGTGTATGTATTTTCGGAGTGGGAGAGAGTTGAGCCGGGGCTCAAAGTACTACCTGGTATTCCCTTTTGTGTATACAAAAAGCATTGGCAGAATCTTGGAAGAGGAATTCCAAAGGTTAGAGAGCCTCTATTGACAAGCGGAGCGGCGGGCGAAGTGAATTTATGTGGAATAGCATTTCAGGCAGTTGGAAGAAATAAGTAACATGCATTTGCATGAGTGGAAATACGGAAAGTGGATTTGGTGTGGGAGGACTGAATCGGATGCAGTCGAATGGGTAGCGGGACCAAAGTTCTAAAAACCCTGACTTTTTGCCTGGAAGTACAACGTTACTACGAAGGAGATTGTGATATTTTGCCTTTTCTCTTATGCCATTGATAGATAGTTTGAAGTATCGACCTACATGTGTAATTGACAAGTATTTACACTCATCATGGTTTATTTTATAAGTGAGAGTGCACTTCCGGCTGACATTTATGAAATTGGGATAAAGAAATTAACAGGTTTGGTCCATACTATGCACTTGGTGAGTGAAGGAGAAGAAACCTGCGGTACTTTTGTAAAGTGAGTAAAAGTGAATTGAATTTGGTACTCTTGTGAAGATGTGGAACGAAGTGTTCTATATGGTTGGGGGAAATAAAAATGTGGAGAACCATGTGCTAATTTGGAGGTTGGTAGAGCGATTTGAGAGTCCAGTGTTTTGACAGGTATTAGGATTAGGGTGAGATGTGAGCATGTGAGATTAAAACCTTGTCTGACAAGGATGTGAACTTATAGGATGAAAATGTTTAATTTGAAGACATCCAATTTATCAATTCAATGAGCAGAATCGTATCAAAACTAGGAAGATGGGATTCCTTATCTTTCGTTGCTTCTTCCGTCTTTTGGAACTCTTGTCGTACCAGTCTTAAAATGATTGTCCCATCCAGTTCGGTTACATGTGTGAATTTGGGAAAAAATGTACTTTGTTGGAATAATTGATGATGAAACGGAGTGATTGAATTTAGATTGAGTGTGGATCTCTTCACCTTAATGGATTACATGACTTGAAGGGAGCCGTTCCAATTTACTATACCTTAAAGTTATTAAGCGCACGGAGTAACACTCCAAATGTGTTCTTTCGTCTAGTACAACGGATCTGACCTAAGAAAAAGAGCAGCGCAGAAGTAGACTCGGTACTAGCTTTGATGAAGAGTGAGGCGCACAGACGAAGTCGGCGGCGACTCCACTTTCACTCAAACCAACCAAATCATAAGAGCTGAAGAATGTATTCCTTCAAGTTCACTTCAAATATTTCTGGCTGTGACATCACTTCCTTCATGTGTTACAACTGTCTAAAACTGAGTCTAGAGATCGTTTATCAACAGTAGGAGGTAAGGAGTCTTTGCTCTCGTACCTTCGAATTGCAATCTCGTTAACTGTCTGAACCAGCTAGAAATTGTTTTGTGAAAAGAACTGTGTGACAGGAAAAGTTCAGTGTTATCATATTCAGCACGTGGAATTCCTCATAATTATTAGAATTGTACTTTGCCTGGAGTTGTAGCTTTGTGCTACAAGTGTAAGGCTCTGTCGGGTAGAATTTCCTCAGTCCTCGTGCTATATAGGTCTCTTCCCACTACTTGTGAGCTTGTATGCCTCACGTTGTTTCCAGTGTTGCTGTAATCTTCTCCAGGTAATTGTTTGCGGGCTTTGAGATAATCCATCGTACCCTTTTGTACTCCTTGGCAAATATACTTTTATGAAGCAACTTTGCCATTGAATTAATGGTCTTCATGACGTTATGCAATGGTTCTTTAAAAAAAACTTTTTTTTACTTATTCCGGTGGTGACAGTTGCCTTATTTTATTAGTAGATAGAAATAATTCAGTAGTTAATTTTTCTCACCCTTAGTCCTCAAGAGATACTAGATACTTTAAGTTGCTACTTTTCTAAAGTGCTGTGGGCAGAATATTTAGGCCCAGCTATTTTTTATAGCAAGCAAAGCATTTTTTGTTGAAACTGCAGTATCGAAATCGACACGGAGTTGGTGTTAAAAAGTATATTTCAAAGTTTTATACCATGTGTGTTGTCGTGTCACTGTTCAAGGTGATCCTTGAGTATTTCATAGAAGTTTCCAAGCTTTGTGGTTCTCAACTGAGCTAAAAGAATGTGTTGAATCTCTCGTAAACAATCTATTCCTCTGGGAAGAGTAGGTAAACGGAGCATGCATTTATCAACTAGATTGAACTGTTGAATGGGAAAAGCCCCGTGATGGCTTTGCAGTGATTTGAAATTACGAGGATCGAAAGTTTCGATTTTTGCATTATTAATTTATGTTTTCTTTCCAGAGATCCCCAGCGTAACAGTTGCTTCCCGACCTTAAGACTCAGTCTGTGCACAGTTTTCCCTGGTTTATGAAAACTATTTTCAATTTTCAACACTTTTTTTTACCTTCCGCGTCACATACCTGGTGAAGGTACTTTACTTAGTAACATAAGTTTGAAGATACTTTTTATTCACTTCCACATCAAGCCACTCTTAAGTGACCAAACTTTCCAGTCGCGTGAACAAGTGCAACTACCAAAGACCGAGCTGTCAGCTATTTACCCGGATTTCATCAGCTACAGATTCTCTTTCGACTTCAAGTTTGCAGATTCAAATATTTGTATGGATACGATATTCTTTGGGTTATTTAGCTGCAGCAACTGGTCCGGGTAAGGAAATTGTGTTCGTGCTACAGAACATTAAAAAATCCCGTTGAGCTTTGAAGTGGCGAACGGAAACAGCAACAGGAACTTGTTTGTGTCTAGCTGTGTAGAAAACTGTTTAAACAGTTAGGTAGTCTGTTTGCTCTGACTTTCTTATTACTGGAAGTGGTACACCGGGTCTGAGGTACTGCTTCCTCATGGCTCAGTCCGTGTCAACGAATTCAAGTGGAACGGGTAGCAGTGAGACCGATACTCAAGATGTAGAGCCAGACAATTCGGTGCCAACGAATATCGACCTAGTGGATGATAAATTATATTTGGGTAATAATTTAATTTTTTACCGAAACTTATTTCTTACATGTTGCACGCATGCTATATTAAAACTAGTTGAAGTAAGGATTATGGCAATAGGTGTAGGTGTAATGGTATATAATGGTGCCAGTAGTAGTGGTGATGCTGTTAAAACTACCATCCTTTCTAAATCCTGCCTATGCTGAAGGTTTTCCATACAATATTTGCAGAAAGTTATGAATTAGCAGAGTGGGTTACCTCATTCGTTGGAGGGACATGAGAAATTGTAGCTCTATTTGCCTTTTAGGTATAAAGGGTATCTAGTATTCTCATCGACTCTATTATAACATAATTCAATTTTGTTGGTTGAGCTGGGCTTAAATAACTTTCCAGTTTATTCTCGTCCTCCATCCCCGTGTGTCATGTCTGTAACCCGCAACTGGAAATAAATCTTGTACTGTAGCTGTCTAATGTGATTTAACACATTCCAATGTGTGAAAGTTTGCCACTTATTGGAGTGAGCATTCATGAAAAATTCATTATGGATTACATCGTGCCGTGGAGACCGTCCAAGCTTTGGTGAAAAGAAGTTTAGATTACGATTTGGGATATCTCGACGAACCAACTATCATTACAGGAAAATGGATGTTACACATGTACAGCATTCGCTGGGTTGGAAAAAGTTCTTACGGGACATACCTTCCGGCCTGCCAACGGCAACGACCAACCAAGATTTTCTGTTGGTCTGCAGTCCCTGAAAGTTTCCCCATGGACAGTTTAGTCCAGAACAGTTTTTGGAAATAGAATTTTTCGTGTCTCAAAACGTTTTGCGGAATTCACGTGGTTTTCCACATTTTACTTTCTGCCGAAAAAATTTTAAGATAGTATTTCTTGGAGAAGCTTAAGTTTTTAAGGTTATAATTTTGGCTTTTATACTCGTAATCCTGGGAACCTACGCAGGTAAAGTGTAGAACTTTTTCCAACCCCGATAGCATTGGTTGACGGGTAACATGCTTTTCCCTCGTCGAAAATCACAGCGTTCTTGAAAATGCTCGCTGCTTCCTAAATGATACGTTCCTTAATGGATTCCTCATATAATTCTTTTCGAGATGCTATCAGCGTGCATAGCCGAAATAGTTGGTTTAATGTGAAATTCATATAGGCGTGTGAGGTAGTTCCATTCCAGAATCATAGTGGTGCACTGGTTTTCGAAGTCAAAATCAGCATTGCAGCGTGGCACAAACTCTTACCGATATGTGTACTCCAAAACGTGGTGATAGATTTACATACTTTACTATGCGCGAATCCTTCCCAAATACTATTTAACACTTAAAATGAATTCTGCTATTTATGAGCATTAACTGTCATGACTGCAGTAGTTATTTTTGATGTATTCTCTTTCTTTGCTACATTATATTATCATTAAAGGATGATGCGAACTAACGATTGTAGTGAGGCCTTGTACAGTGGTACTAGTTCGCAGATTACAGGCAAAAGTATCAAGTTTCCCCTTTGTTTCTACTTGTTACGGAATATGGAACAGCATTGCTCTCCTTCTGTTGACTAAAACCGAGTAGAGCTGAAAGTTTAGTAGATTACTAGCTCTTTTGCCCGGAGACCATCGTATATCTCACTGAGTTCATAGTGAGAATCTTACTTAACAGATTTAGCTGAATGTTTCCTGCAGGATCGACGGGCATATTATGTAAAACGCATGTAAGTAAGCACTAAACAGAATACAAACCGCTTTTGCAGCTCTAGGAATATGCATTCATAGAAGCAAGGCTAAGAATAATGTATTGTGTACTTCCTACGAGAAAACTTTCAGTTTATCAAAGCTTTACATTTGCTCCTCCAAACGTTTTCTTTAATGATATTGCTAAAAGTGTCGTAGTAAACATTCAAGAGATGTTTAGTAGTAGCTGTATACAGAACTCATCTTAAATTTATTTTTTTTCGGTAGGCAATCTTGCAGCCGCCTGTGATATCCCATTGCTGGAGAAGTACCAGATAAGCAACATTTTAACAATCGACTCGTGTCCTTTACCAGCTAAAATTACTCATCTTCCATTTGTGAAAACGAAGTTTATTCAGTTGTGTGATATTCCACGAGAAGACATTCTCCATCATTTCGAAGAAGCTTATGAATTTCTTCGGGCTGCCGTTGAAAACAAGGATGGCGGATATGCGCTTGTCCATTGGTAAGCAAAAACTTAAGCATCAAATTTAACCTCACCTAGATTTAAACATTGTGGCCGATTTTTTAAATTTAGGATGCTTTCATATTTGGACAGTATGTAAAAGTAAAAGTAAATTTAAGTATTATAAATAACGATTTTAAAGGTTTTAGCAATTTAGCATATTTTGAATCGCAATTATTTATTAACTGGCGAAAGATATTCTGCCAATGCGGTGACTGAGTATGAATTCCATTGTCTAAGCTTTTTGCATTGGAGAATGTTAAGTAGGCTGTGAAAATTTCTTTCAATAGTGGTTGGATGTTGTGTTATTGTGGATCTTATTTTTAAGAACGGTCTTTTTGCTAAAATTATTTGAAGGGGGGAATCGAATTTACGAACATTGTGTATATGTCACCAGCATACTCTGTGCTATACAAATGATGAATACTCCATTATGGAATTTTTGAAGTATTCATCGAAGAATGCATAATTTTTGTGTGAAGTTATTTTCTTTAAGACCGAGTTTTCCTCTCTTTAGTTAGGTCATATAGCTGTTGAAATTATTCCATATTTTTGGGGATCTTTTTTCTTGCCTCATGCATAACAGAATATTTGTATATATTTACCTTTGATTTATTCAGCTATTTCGGAGTTTCCCGTAGCGCGACAATAGTTTTGGCCTACATGATGCGTAAATATGAGATTTCTCTCGAAGACGCCCAAGACAGGTAATAATTTCTGTGGAAAAAGTTTCCTTCCCTGCATTTTATTTTATTTGTTTCACAAAGAAGCGCTCATATAATTTTGTGTGAAGACATGAGATCCGCCTACATTGGTACATGCGAAGTAAAGTAACTTCGGGAATGAAAAAGTGCTATGTACTCTCAGTTTTCTAATGTTTTACCAAAGACTTGCATGTTCTTACATGGATTTTTTCTAAAACTATTGCAATTGCAGGTTAAAGTCTCGACGGAGTGTCATCGGTCCAAACTATGGTTTTCTTTCACAGCTTAAACTTTATGAAAAGATGAAGTTTACCATTGACAAAAATAATATTTTTTATAAACGATTTCGATTGCATGTAGCTGCAGATAAAGTAAAATCTGGTAAGTTCACTTTCCATTGTCGAACACTTTTTTAAAACTGCATCCAGTGATTCATCTTTTTTTTGCGGGGTTTCGTTTCATTTATTACATCTCCCGGGGTAGTGTTTACAGCAGTTGGAGATATGGTAAATGGTTGCTAGGAAAGAGAAAATGTTTTTGAAGTAACATAACCTCGAAGGAGAAGTCTTAAGTGTGGCTTTTTGACATGACAATCTCAATTTTACGGTTAAAAAAGATTTATAGCACGGTACACAGTGTTTTGTCAAAAAACTTCGTGAAAATTTAAATAATTTTGGCAATATTTTTCACAGTAAAATTATTGGCTCCTCCATTTACGGATGTGATCAAAAAGGATCCCGCCGTGCATACAGTTCGGCCGGAACCGGTTGTATACCGTTGTAAAAAATGTAGGCGGGTCTTGGCCTCAGCTAGTAACTTACTGACCCACAGGGAGAAGAAATCACCGCTCTGGTTTGACTTTCAAGGAGATGAGGATGCTTCTGAAATGGGGGTCCCAATTTGTGCGCAAATGTTTTTTATTGAGCCAATTACTTGGATGTCAAACGTTGCTCAAAGCCTTCAAGGAAAATTACATTGTCCTAATCAAAATTGCAAGTCCAAATTAGGCTCTTTCAGTTGGGTCATGGGTAAGTTTCCATTTACTTTGAATACCCTGGTTGCCCATCGTATTGTAACCATGGGAGTACTTTTTTCCTAAATCCTGAATATACCGAACATTGCCTCTCCTACCTCTGAATTACCTCGAGTATGTGCTTGTTGTAAAATCGTTTCATTGCATTTATCTTTTAGGTTGTCTCTGTCCATGCGGGGCGAAAGTCCAGCCAGCGTTTTATCTTGTTCCTTCCAAAGTAGATCGTTCTACTTCTGTTTTGAATGTACAAATTACGATTTAAACTCATTCCATTGTAAACTGTAATTCGCTATGCGAATATATAGCCCTATATGCGCGGGAAACTTATTGTTTGCTACATAGGTTTACATGCTATTTAAGCACACTTAGACTGCTAGCACTTTGGAATCATTGTTAAATATGCTAGGTTTTTATATGATCGTTAAAACTCATTAATAAAAATATATCTATCCTCTGGGAGTTTAAGCTTGCGATGTCTTTTGGTGAAGTATTAAAGGCGTACTTATGCATCGGTTTACTGATTTACTCTCGAGTGAACAGTTTGAAGTGTTAATCTTAAACTAATAATTCAACTTTCCGATTATTCACCTATATACCTGTCATTAAATCATTTTTTAAATAGGGAATTATCTGCCTTATTATGTTCGTACTTAACCGCCATTTTACTTGGGTTCGGTGTGACTATAGCTTGAAACTAAAAGGTTTTAATATTGAATAGCCTTGAATAAGTAATAATCGTTGTTGAGAATGTTCCTTCAGGTTTAAAGGCCATTATAGTGTTATTGTTGTGATGTAATAACCTCTGTTGATGCCCTACATTATGATATTTTGTATTCTAAATACGAGTATGGAACGTGGCTTTTCAATGCAGAATTTAATTCCGGTGCGTACTGTTACAGTAGTTGGAAGAAATATTTTTAAAATTGGTTAATTATTAATAAAAGTAAATATTATATTGCGTAAAAGTTTCTTGAAGGACTGGAAAAGAAAGTCAAATCACCTCCCCCTTATTGCTGAATTATAGACTCGAATGGTTTGAACGCGTGCCCAGTCACACCCTAAGCCCATCAATGAGTAAGGCCAAGAAATGATGTGTTTCGAAACATAGGATATATTTTGGTCCGTGGGCTTTAATGTCTGTGGCACTAGGACCTCATTTTTGTCTTCCAGTTCCAGCCGGATCCTTTACTTACACTTCCTTGGAACCATTAATATTCGTGCGTTTCTTTCGGTTTTATTTACCGCATCCAGTTCATACATGCTCATACCTCGGTTGAGTGAAACTATTGCATTCCATACTCGTCGTATTTTTTATATGAGTATTTCAACACATGACTGAAGTTTCTCTTCCTCTCTCTCTCTTCCCAACTCTTTGCCTGTTCAGTGCTTTGGGTAACATGCGAGCATATATAGGTTTTCTGCAAAAAGCTCTGTATTAAAACTCTAGGAACTCATTTCAACAGCCTTTCATGTGACCTATGGAAGAGCACATAAAGTCGAAAACATTCCTGTTTTGCTGAAAGTAAGTTTCATGAGTCCTTCCTTCCAGAATTACTAATAAATAGCTATAAGTTTTCACATGACATTTTACGATCGCATTACATACGTACACTTTTCCCTCGCTACGGTTGCTTAGTCATTCAAACTCAATTATTCTATCTTGAAAAATTGGACAAGTTTATAACACTCCCATGCTTTTGCCACACCAAGTCTTGTAAAGCTTTTACGTCACTTGAAATACACTCAGACACATTTCAAGGGAAATAGACTAAACTAACAATAAAATGCAGCTTACCTCCAGCCGTACTGACTAGTGACAAGTGTGACAAGTCACAATTCGAAATTTTACATTCTTCCAGAACTCATAAAATTTACAGGCATTCACTTAGTGAAACGGACTTTATTGAATAACTCATGTTAAAAATATTTCATTTACAATCATGCTCATTTGCATAATTTTACGTCTGATTACTTACATATGTACAGCTAAGTTTTCCCCTTCCCCATTGGGAAACATTTATAAGTGTTTGTCCGTAACCAATGACTTTATTTAAATTCGTAGCAAATCGTACTGTCGCTTCTGCTACTGAAGTGGTTAATCATCACTACAGTTTTTTATTACACGTCTACATACATGTATTAATACTTCCATTTATGTTGAATGGTTAAATCCTTGAACGGAAGAAGTAGCTCTAAAAAATCAGATCTGAGAAATTACTCGTTTCCACCAAAATGTATTAACGGTGACACGAATTGAGTAACCATGCCTCGAGACTAGACATATCAGCCCAACACAAGTCCGAAAAACTTACAAAAAGATAGTTATTTTCTACGGTTCCTGGGCGAGAAAAAGTAAATAGCCCAGTCAGATTTAAGCCAACTACCAGCTTCGCAAACTTAAACCAGACAGATGCTTGCTCTTGCTTGTTAAATACTTTCGGCGAAAGGAAGAAGCTCAAAGTAAGTAGCAAATATTTTCCAGGGGAAACTTGTTAAAAAAAACTTTCTGCATTTATTTTTAACCTACTTTAACTCCATAGTTTCAATGAACCCGGGAAATTCTATGGGAATGACGGACATTACCAATTAACACTAGACCTTCCTTTTTGCAAAATTGGATTTCGTTGCTCGCGGTGCAGTGGGTAGTCAACCAAATCGTGGGTATGTCTTCTCGTCTCAATGTTCTCCTTGAATGAGTAAACTTAAGCATATGCTTTTACACAGTAGAAATCATCTTTAAAACAAAAGATATGGTTAATTTTCCCCTTCCTTTTAGCTCGTGCTCCAGCAGGTGCTTCCTCGTTGAGAAAGGGGATTCCGTATACGCTCCTGCATGTACTAAAGCACTCACTCAGTCCGATTATCATGTAGTAGCTATGATCATTTTAGCACTAGTATGTTTTTAAATGGTTAAACTCTTTGAGTTCTTTCTCTTTGCATGATTCTTGTCAATTATCAGTTAGTCAAAGTTCTCAAAACCAAAAAGATGTATACGGAGGATCCAACTTAACTTTTGCCCTATCTCTTGTGCCCCTTCCTCCAACTTTCCAATTATTTAGCCCTTGCCCCTATATTTACACTTATAATGTTAAATCGTCTTTCTGGAAAGTAATCAGCGCAAGCCATCAATTATGAAACTCAATTATACTCCTTTGCCACCCATGTTGTGTATGGTGATACATGTGTAAAAAAGTTGTTTCCCAATATGTTGTCTGTAACAAGAAAATAGAACTCATTTTTTCCAGAAAAAAAGTGAGTACCCCCGACCTAAAGTTGAGCAAAAAAGGAAAACAGGTACACTTCGCATACCAAACAAGAGCTTACTTGTAACTTGTAAGTACTTTACAAGGGAAAAATCTTTTAGTCTTCTATGACAAGAATTCCTGGAAGAAAACCAACCAGGTTTTTACTACGTGCTATAATCCTTACAATCTGACTACTTTCCGTACACACACACAACAAGAACATATTCCGTACATGCAGTTCCTAGCTAGTTTTTTATTCCTTGAGCGTGTAGGAGGTCACAAGAGTGAGTGGCATTGGTGAAAGACATGAAATGACGGGGCGAATATTATTATGCGTATATTACACATCTGACCTAATACTTATACTCAGGTCAGGTGTGTCTCCACATTCTTTATGCTTGGTAGTAAAATGCATGGAGTCCATTCAAAGGAAATTGATTTACTTCTTTTGCTGAAGGAGAAGCGTTTAAGGCTCAAGGTGCAGGGTAGACGTGAGAGAGTTTGAGCAAGTAAGAGCAAAAGGCTGTTTGCGTGTGTGTATGAGAGAAATATCATAAGTTTGGAGGCAGTGCCTATTCATTGTGTGTATGAAAAGAGTCCTGACACAGAATGTTTTGTTCTCCCTCCAGTGTCGTGTCATGTAGGATTCATCCAAGCCTATCGTCGTAAAAGAGGAGAAAATTTCAATAATTTGATAAGCAATGTTTCTACAGGGAGAGAACACGTGAGGAGGACTCTTTAGCTGGTAATAACGCATAGGAGTCCTCATCTTCTGCATGTGGATGGACTTGTCTCTCACGAAAACAATTGTATGCCTCCTCATGTAAGGTGTTCCGCTGCCCTGGGGTCTTCCATGAGCTGAGATACACTACACTATACCATGGAGGAACCACCAAAGCGGGTTTACTACTACCTTTTTACTACTAAATGCAGGAGAGGTACTCCATTATGTATGATGTGTGCGTGTCTACCTAAAAAGTCTACGGGGATGTTAATGGACATTTGGACCTGTACTCAAGTCTCTACTACTACGGGATATGCATAGTTGATGAACAAATATTATACAGATGTAGATTTTTTGGAAAGGGAGGAATGTGTAAGTATAGACGTGAGATGTGAATATATTTAATGTAGACAGATAGCATTGAAGCCTTCTAAGGTGGTTGGTTCAATTTAAAATGAACAGACAGAGATAGAGTTGCAAGTACAATGTAAGCGATGCAACCATCCAACTATAACAAGTAACAAAGGATAGAATTTCCACTGGCGAGAGAACAATCCACCCCTTTTCCTTTTGGTGGTGAGCATTGAATAAAAGTTATATGTGAGAGAGAGGCCCTTTATGGATTTCCACTGCTGAACTCCCAATTCATTCCGCCTTAACCTTTCGTTCGATCCACATCAAGTGATTTTTCCCTTGCTCTGTCATTATCACCTGTTACTGTGTGCGCAACAATATCCTCTTGGTCAATTTATGGTGATCGATAAATTTTTCTTCTAACTCGTGGAAAACTCAACAGCTTTTTCCCCAACCAATTCATTGTGTGACCAAGTTGTCTGGAAATGAAAATTCCTCCAGCTTTTACCCTGTCACTTGTCACCATTTCTGCCACGGTCGTTGCAGTTTAGCGACCTCATAAATTAGCAAATCGGAATCTAGTTACAATTTATTAGACAGTTTTATTTCTAAAGCTAATTTTTTTTCTATTAAATTCACGTGCGCTCCGAGTATCGTGTTGATACCTCGACTCAAGTCCCTAACATATATTATTCGTTTGCTACTTATTTGCCATGTCAAATTGCTCCGACCAGTGTTGAATTTATGTGGAAACTTCTACCGGGACCATCAAATCAATTCTTTACACAATTTTACTTTCCTTTTTATTTTCCAAGCCAAATCCCCAAGTTTTCTTTTTCTTCCACAACTTGTTCCAAACGACAGTTCAAACTTGGTTTTGTTTTCATGTGACTTTTTATGTCAAAAAAATAACTATCTCAACACAAGCATTTTACTTTCATTGGATCCCATTCGCAATTCACAGGACGCTGATTTTGCAAGAATTTCAAAGGTAAGGAAATTTCACAAACAAAAACCAAAATTATGTTACCGCATAGAATTTAGGGAAAATATATGCATAAAGGAATGAGAGTAACCCTGTTGTACGTCGGAAGAATTGATATAGAAAGAGTGCTGCTTACAATCCAAGCTCAAGCTTAAAAATATTTCCAGAAAGTATTCCTCCCTGCAGCTCATTCCATGTTAAACTTGCTTTAGTATAATCAAAAGTTAAAGCATCCAGGGCTATGACTCCTCGCGTGCTTATATTCGTTTTGCTGGAACTGGAGAGTAGTCCTTATAAATTACATAATCCTATATACTAATCCTAAATATTATCTCTACATTGTGATCATATATATATTTATACGTTCCAAAGCTGCTCTTTTGATTTACAAGATTGACGTTGAAGTTTGCCACATGGCAATCAGCCTGTTTTTTTACACGCTGCGGAAAATTACTAACATTCCCCCATCAACAGTTGAATTAAAGGATCGACTTTTTTTCTTCTTTCTAAACTAGTTTATTTGAATTTGATTTCATTTTAATTTAGAATTTTCAGGTGTGAGTGGCTCATTCTGTAGGGAGTTGTAGGTTCAGTTGTAAAAGATTCAAGAATTATTATTCTTTCAAAGCCCTTTTCTACATAACTCTGCCACTATACATTGAATTTTATATTTATAGGAGGATTGTTACTTTACATTATACATAGGAAAGTGAGGATAGGAAGTAGAGATTACAACTCGTTCTAACATGCACTCTTCACAATAGGCTCAACATTAATAATTCTTACTACTTGTACGTACACAATTTTGCAGACATGGCTGCTCCGCAAAACCTCTATATGCACATATACATAATAAGCTCTCAATGAATTTTGTTACTTGTTACTTACAAGCACTTCTTGTATATATAATAAGTATCTTCCGACCAGGAACTTATTTGGGATCATTTCATTTTCATAACAATTTACTGGGGCATCAGAACATAAATACATGAATGAGGAAGCATAAAAGTTGAGTCGAAAAATTTTTGGTGCGCAAAAGTGCTGTTGTAAAAAAACGTGCTAGCACATATTCTACATACATTCTAGACCAAATCAGCTACATGCTACATATGTAGGGGCCCAGCAATTGGATTTTCCACCATTTCCAGCAGGATGAGGAGCTGGGAAATGTTATTAACCTTTACAGTATGGGCACTGACCAATGTTTAATTTCCTGCCATGGGATCAAACTAAAAGGATTTAGTGGAAATATCCTGTCAAACGCTCCGTTTTACTGCTATCACATGGCAATTTGTTGACAATCCCATCCCCGCGACTTGTTACATCATATTGAAGTCCCTCTCTCTATGTGTAACATGAGTCGTTCACCGTAACGTGCCTGTTCTTTTTTCTAGATCAGTGTGAAAAAAACGGTGGATTGTGTACATAATTGAGTATCCTCGAAAAAGAAATGAAATAGCTTGGCGGAGATTGTGTAGAAACATTTGTGTCATTTAAAATATTAACAAGTCTTTAAACGTGATTTAGCTCACTTTTAATTATATATCTTTGCCAACAGAAAATTAGGTTTGTAAACAGTCAACATTTAAGTGAGTAAATATTGTGTCAAAGTCCAAATGAAAGAGTAAAAAAAAAGAGAGAGCGGTTTTAAAAATAGTGTGTGTGTTTGTGTTGTTAGTATACTACTGGAACTTATTTAACAGGGTTTACTGTTCCCTCGTTGTTTACGTAAAGTTTGTCTAGAAAGTAATAAAAACTGGGTAGAAAAAGCAACTGAGAGTTTAATATCAGGGAATGTCACTCAATGTGGGCATATAGAATGAAAGATTGATTTTCTATTCAAACATGAGGAGAGAAAATTGGAGTAGTTGTCCGGAACCTTGTTTTATGTACAATTATAACTCCAGGTAGCATACCAACCTTTTTTGTGCATGTAGTATTTTTGGGAATAAAATTTTCTCTCCCCCCTAATGATTATTTGAACTTGTCAGGTTAGCTCGCATGCTCGGGCTACATATATTTTTTTTCAGTCTAATCATATAAACATATAGATACGCAAAAAGAAAAACTATGTAGTTTTTACAAAGTGACAAGTGCAAAACATGGTTGGATAAAAAAAGTCCTTACACTAATCTTGAACAGTTGGGGATCCAAGTGTATTTGTAGCTACATCTACATACATTTATTAAATTGATTATAGTGCTCTACACACATATTTCAGAACATACAGATGTCTATTTGTTCTCTGTTTTTGATGAGAGAGAGAGAGAGAGAGAGGGAGGGAGAGAGAGGATCGAAGGGAAAAGTTTTTGGGTTTGAAACCAATTTCTCGAGTAGTGACAACTTGTCTTGGCTCTTCATATCTATCTCTGAGTTACGGAAGATTTTTCCTAAAGTTTGTCCTATACTACATAAACACACTAACTCTTGATGGTTTTTACTCCTTACAACTTTGACAATGCTTTAAGTCCCATATTCTCTATTACAAATACAAATAGAATGCTTCCGATTGTTAGTTAGGAGAGTTAGCAAGGAGAGCATATGCAGCGAGAGGATGAAGGAGAGAAGAAAAAAGTTTTATGTTTTGACATCCTCCAAGTCACATTGGATTTCTTACTACGTCTGTCAAAGACAAAGCCAAAATGAAATTTTTATAAGTTTGAAGAGTAGGAGCAGCGCATTATAGGAGAGAGAGAGAGAGAGAGAGAGAGGAATAGGGAAAGCATATGGACGGGAAATATAAGGAAGATGCTCAACACTCCAGTCTCTCCTAATCTTTTCTTTGCTCTATGAATCAGTGGTCTATAATATGTGGAAGTTGTGTGACAAAATTCGTGGAACTCATCCAATCTCCTCTGGACCATACTAACTTTCCATCCTAAATCACACACACTTTCCTTACAGCTCCAGCTTTCCAAGTGTTTTTTATCGCGTTCTATTAGCCTTTAACATCAATTCGAATTACTTCTGCTACTACCCTTTTTCTCTCTCTCTTTTTCCTTTGCTAACTTACTCAGACTTTTTTTTACCTACAATTCCACCTTCCAATGGATCAAATCAAAAGTTTGACTCTCGTGAAGAATTCTAAAGGTATAGTGTGTGGATATAAAAAAAAGTTGGAGGAGGGTAATAATGATAAAATATATAGCATATAAATGTAGTTGTCTAGTTGTTTTTACCTAATGCAGTCGTAAACTAAATAGCTAGCATCATCCTTCTGGATTTCCACCAATTACTCTCCTTTAGTTTTTAACTCCATGTGGAAATAATCTATATCTATGGAAAGGGAAGTTAGGGAGAAAAAAAAACATTTCCATGGTAGTCTCTTCCATTCTATTGCCATAAGGGGCGTTCAAAGCACAGAAGAGTAGTTAACCGGATTTCTCCCACTCCTTTAAGTAACGAAGGCAACAGCTCTGAAAAGTTTTCTAAAGGAGAGTAAACGACGAGTTTCCTCTCCTCATACTCATACTATAATATGTATACATGTATATATATTATAGCACACATGTGCATACCGAGAGTTAAAGCTTACCTGCTTAGGAAATTATCTCTTACACTTATAAAAACCCTCCCACAAACATTTTCCTACAGAATCGTTTTTGGATTTCGATCAAGCAAACTATTACAGTTGACTAAATCCCTTGAAACCAGGCTTGGAAGCATTTGATATGACTTTGCCGTATCCACACATAGGATACTTATTACACCGAGGCCGAAAAAATTCCCCAAAAGCTATATATTATATATGTACTCACCCGGAACATCAAAACTTGTGATAATTGAGCCTGTATAATACTAAAAAAATCGTTAAAAAAGTTAAAGGCGGAATGAGTTCTCTCATCCAGTCCTGTCATTCAAATAAAATAGAAATCATGTGTACATAAGAAAAAAAAGTACAGAAAGCGAGAGTTTTGCAAAAATAAAATAGATATATATAAACTCATATTCATGTTCTTCCCCACTATACGTTCTTTTATGAATATATAATTCGACTTTTTGTCATTTCTAAATTAAGTACTTTTACCATACAGCTAAAAGAAGTACACACATTACTTTGGAAAATTTTCCAACCATATCATTTTAAGTTGAATTTAATTTACTTATAAGGAAAAATCCTCTTGTTTTGCAGTTGTGAATGTGGTATTTACGAATAATGCTCTTTCTTTACTATCTGAGATTAAGAGCCAACACTAAAATAATTTTTTCTCAAATAATTATACCTTTTACGACTTTTTTGAGAATATGGGATTTTGTTCATTTCCGTTATAAGTACAATATATGAAGGGGAAATTATGCTATTGACAAAATGTCCTCTCAGATGTTTTGATTTTTACTCAGGCCCATTAGGAAGTATGAGTAAATATGCACATGGGGAGAGTCCGCATTTCACTCATGTATATATTTACCATTGTATTCCTATAGCTCAGTCAGCTCTACATATTACTACCTTTGTTTTTATTATGTATTTATTGTTATTTGTTATGGGTGTGCATACAGATACTACTCTCACGATAGTTTTCCCATGTTGGTATATGCTTGTAAATGAAAAGACAAGAGGAGAGGATGAGGGAAGGAAATATCAATAATGTCATTAGTAAGTATACATTAATGAAGTGTATATTAGGAAGCTATGTTGAATGTGGAACAGGAATACAGGGGAAAAAATGGTTGATGCCTAGGTCGTTCTCATTATATGCGATAAGTTTTTTTCCCTGCGTGTGCTACCCAAATTATCCAAATGAAATATCTACGGTGGTTGTTTTTCTATGATGAGGCAAGCCATCCCCCCTCCGTCAGTGTAGCAGTAGATTAATAGGGAAATGGTAGAGTAAAAGTATGTATATGAGGCTTGTATTTGGCTAAAAAAAACATGTGAGTTTTGTATCGAGGGTGCATCTTCCGTCAGGTTCAAATGAAGATGAAAGTGCAAGTTATTCAAGAAACAGGCTGGCGAAAAGGAAACTTGATTTGACAGTTGGCTAAATTCTTACGGCAGGACTTGTTGTCTTCTCAACATACCGCGCCGACTGACTTACGTAAAAGTAGGTAATAGCTCAGGTTACTTTGTCCACATGTTACTATGCCCTGCACATAAGTTTTGTTGACTTGTCGATTCTTTGAGTATTTTTTTTCAAACGATTCCAAAAACTGCGGTTACTTATTTCTTTTATCCCTCTGCTTCTTCTTCTTCTTCATCTTCATCTTATTCTCTGCAAGGTACTTCAAAGGGAAAAGTATGTTGGTACATTTTGTCAGATTACGTAAGTTACGTATCCCCAACTGGCATGAAAGCGTGTGCACAAACAAACTTTATACGTATTTTACCAGCACCAGCATATTTATTTGGTTTGAAGCCTCACTGTGGGTGCCCATCTTACTTAGAATTTTATACTCAGGAGGAGGATGATTTACTTTTACTCTTATAAAATTCTCTCTACACGCTTTAACTCAACAGGATAATGGAGGAAGACTGATATGGAAATCCACCAATCATATGCTAATACTTAATCAGTTTTAAATTAAATGCGTTTATTATACAAGCTCAGCATATTATATCTTCATTTTTTTTTTACAAAACAAATTTTTTACTCTTTTCCCACAGCCACTCAACTAACTTGTCACTGCTTAAGATACGTGCAACTAAAAAACTTATTACAACCAGGATGGATCTTGAATGCATTTTCTTGCAGGTAGTTTTATAGTTTAGTAATGTCTATCGTCTTCGTGAGCATCAATTGTTGTTTGGTACTTCCAATCAAGACATTAAAGTTGAGTAAAAATTTCAACTAGAAAATTGCATCTTGGAACGAATCAATGGTACAAAAAATGTGTGCAAAGTTTCTGGAAATTGCAGATTATTTTTTTTTTTAGCATGAGGTAATATTTTTTGTACTTTCAAAAGCGGATAAAGTACTTGTCTGTAATCTCTCTTTGGAATTTGAGTACTAAAAAGAGCTGCATATTATGTCATGATATATACCACACGAACAAAAAAAGAAATGATGAGACTTCTCAAGGAGTTCTTCTTTCAATTGAAATGTCCGTTTGCAACTGTCCGCGTGGTTTGTTCAACCGTAGGCTTTTTGTATTCAGACCGTGTATGCTCGCTTATTTACCTGCCCTTTCATTTCCAATCCAGCAGCTGCATCCAACTTACATAGCTATATAATATATAGGTAGTACGAATCCTTTAGGGATGGAAAGACAGTGAGATGGGACATAGAGAGAGAGAGAGAGAGGGAGGAAGAAGAAAGAAAGAGTGAGTAGTGCAAAAATTATAGTTACGCACAAGAGTAGTATTTACTCCTTGTCTACTCCTAACTTTGGCTTGTTTTTGAAGGAGGAGCGGATATACGGTGAGCGTAATTCATGAAAGTGAAACAACAAGGAGGACCTGACTATACAATGTAACAGTGTGATGGTCTTTTATGTAAGTAAGTAGCTATTGACTTGCGATTAGATGCTTTTCAGGTGGTAAAGTGTACAACGAGTTTTTTTCAAGACTTCTTGAGAAGCTCAACGATTTTTAACCGACGACCGGCCTTTTTTCTCTCCTCTCTCATCTTGTTAATGTGATCACTTTCAACTTCCCCATTTACTTACTCACACACAAGGCTGCTGTTGTAGTGCTATGTAATTTGTGGTGGTATGAGTAACGCATAGTATATGTGCAATGTGTAGGAACTGAGAGCATGGAAAAATATTTTCTCTGAACAACTTGTAACGTCTGAATTTTCAATTCACTTTGTCTTGCTCAGGAGAGTAGTCGTTGTTGTTGTTGAGCAGATTTTTTATGCAGAGGATTTTTGTTTTGAGCAAGTAGTCTTCGTCTTCTCTCTTGTATAGTACAGTGAATATGTGGGAATCATAATTCAGTGGATTTTTATGCGCGAATCCTATCGTAGTAAATCTTTTGCTTTTTCTTCTTGTCAAGAAGGATTCATATGTCTTTTGGAATGTTAGCATTGTGTGAGCCAAATACATACAGAGTGTCTCTGCAGTCCGGTGATAAAACTTGTCATGTCTTTCCCCTCGTATGGTACCCATACGGACCACTGGGTACTAAATGGAAGAGCATGTAAGAAATACATGGACAAGTTTACGCGGATTTTCATCTATATAGTCTATAGCTAGTTATAGTTCTAGAGAGATATTCGTTTGAAAATAAAAACCACCACCACTACTACTACTACTAGGAAAATAGAAAAAAGTTTGCATACACATAAAATCTATATCTTTACTATTTTGTGTTATGTGTAGAGGATGGAATTTTAGGAAATAGGAAATAATAATAGAAAGAAGCGTCGAACCACCACCGCTCCTTTTGCACATTAAGAGGAAATGTATAGAAAGCCTGAGGATACTTTATCTTGAGCTCAGAAATTGTTTCTTGTAAAAATACAGAGAGGAAAAAATATAGGGTGAGAACTTGACGGAAGAAATTTTGATACTTATAGATATATTTTTGCCTTTTAAGTTGTTGCCAAGCTTAAAGAATCTACATGTAGAGTGAATAGGGAATTAATAATTTTTCAAGACTTTTCTTCCTTGGAGGGATAATGAAATTTCCCTGTAAATAGCAATTACATGTACGAATAAATTTCCATGGAGGAAATTTGTAAAACTACACCAACCTTATCTCCTTCCCTCGGCTTCCCTATGAGCATGAAAGTTGTGTTACTCTACGCGTTGATGATGTGGAGAGTTATTTTCTCTCTCTATGTAGAAATCCAAAGGGAAATAACATTACTATTTTTAGGAAGTAATTTAAAATTTGAGCTCATTCAGTAAAAATGAGAGATGGTGATTGGAGCTCATTTTTATTGAATCATCCTTTGCAAAAGACTCATCATTTTGACTGTCTCCATAGGGGGAAAATGTTCAAAGTACAAAAGGATATTGAAATTTAACCAGCGTTGGAAAATATATTAGCTTCCTCATACACAATTTTGACTCATTGAAATATTTTCAGTCATTAAAGATTCTAAAAGCCTAGAGGAATAACGTATAAAATATAATGTCTCATTGTAATAAAATCATTTGTTAATGGTGGGATCCCTACCTGTAGTAATGAGTCTGTGAATTATGATGATGATGTTGATGAATGCCAATTATCCATCAGACTCCGATCATCGTCATATTATCTGCCAATGAATCTGGACAGAGAAAAATCTTGGAGCAATTCTATACACATGTATTATAGAGTAGTTGCGTGTGCATCCCTAAGCGATAGCACGCATCAAAATATCAGCCATATAGAAGAAGTTAAAGGGTATAAAGAAGGAATCAATACTGTCATAAATGAAACTATAGGCCTGTAGTTTTTATGAAGGACCGGTGATTTCAATATATATAAAAACCGTCTCTATCTCATTACGAATTCTATATATGTACTCAAACATATTACCTGTAGCAGTCTTTGAATCCTCATATCTCATCATAATCATCCATAGCCCCTGACACAAACACACACACACACATCACACAGGCGGTTAATACACACACGCTCCTTTTCCTTCATTTCGTAGTATGTGTCTAGATATTTATTGTTTTCAGTTCCTGGGTTGGGCACCGCGCCCACATTTTTTTTTCTATCACCTATCTTCTCCTTTGGAATATCACCTGCGAAAAATATAACTACACACATTGGCATATGGCTGGCGGGTATGATTTAATCTTGAAAAATGTAGGAGAATCTCACAAGGGTTTTTTGAGAGAGAATTATAAGATTCCTATAAATAATTTTTCCACCAAACAACACGTTTTTTTTCAAATTTTCCTATATCGATTTCATGGTCAAGTAATTTGTATCTTCGAAGGTGATCATAATAAGGCACATACATCACTTCTAGGGTCGGTTAGAGTCCCTTTTTTATACCATTTGGTATTCATATGTTAAAATTATTATAACCTAAAAAAGGATTTTGATAGGAAGGAAAAACAATAGAAAAATCCTATGGCATAAAAAATTATGCCAGGACTATCTACATCTTTCCTGTGTTTGACTTTTGGGAGATCACGACAGTAGAACCATGGCTATGAACCATGAGGAATGAATGATATTTTGTGTGTGTGTGTGTTTTATATGAATTTAGGACATCTGAATGTAACAATTAAGAATAATTTGTAAGCTTGAGAAAATGCGTACAGTGCTATACAAAAGTACACTTTTATCTATATTGGAATGAGTCAAATTAACTTAAACTGATAGTATATGTATCTTCCAAATCAGAATAGACAGAACATGCCCATTAAGAACATTAATGACCGTATGATATGAATGGGTATTAATAACTACTGAGAGAGTATAATATACTTTCATAAAGCATTCTTTCAAGTTAAAAAAAATATCATTTTGTAAGGTATAACGTACGTATACAAGTATATGGTAGGCAGTAATCGTTGTCTTTTGTGATCGTGGCTCAGGCCCCATTGTAATACATTAGGTGTTCGCAATTCTCCTTACTTATACAGTCCTTTGAAAACGTTTTTTTTACAATGGGCTGAACCATAGTGGTTAGAAAAATATTTATGGCTCGTTGTTGTTTGTCCACTCGAAGCTACATGTATAAAATAATTATAAAGGGATACATACATAATTCCACATTAAATACATACATGTTGTAGTGGACCTTAAAAGGCAACTACAATATTACTAGTGTAAAATTCCTGAGAGATTATTCATGATACAAATAAAGTTAAAATTACCGTGCCAAAAAATTCAATCTTCGAATATAATAGCTTCAAAAATTAATAATAATGCATATATTTATAGTGCAAGTACTTAGATTTTTACATATCACACAACTGCACACAAGGATGCGGACACTGCGGAGTGGAAAAAGGCTGAGTTTTGTCAAATTCATTCTACACTTAGTCCGCATGCATCATGACTACAAAAAAAAAGTCTGGCTTTGCCATACCTTGTCATGCCGCTTGCTGCATAGCTATAATAAGCTATACTCCCTATTTAAAGTACAGAGCATTTTGTGTACATATCGGAACATTCTACAACCGTCTCGTTCTTCCTTGACCAAGTGATGGAGTAGCCAAGTAGTTGTGTATATAGTCTATGTTCATAATGTGATGTTTACTGATTGTTGAACTGACTGACTGCAAGGAAATTGAAGCGAGTCAGTTTTTAGCGAGAGTAAAAAAAATAATGATTTTGCTCTCACAACGTGTACAAATGATATATACTGTGAGTTGTGAGTCAGTCGGTTATTCTACCTTTACATTCTCTTCAAGCCTATTACCACAGACTGTGTTAGTATTAGGTTTTGCAAGTATTAGGCGTGCGCTCACAAATATTTTTCAAACTAGGTAAAGCTCTTCTGGCTGGGACCAGTTTGTACTTGGACTTTACCAGCAGCCGCTTTTCTATGTTATAGAATCACCCATCACACACCAAAACAGTAGCAAAATACATACCGAGTGTAATTACAGCCCGCTTCTCTCTCTCTCTCTCTCTCTCTCGCTCTCAAGCCTTATGAAGCAGAGCAAATGCCGTCCGACCAGAAGCTACACCGTAACTATGTGAAAGCCTAATAAATTTTGTAGATTTAATTGTGATCGTAAATCGTATTATGGTATAGTCTTGGTCAGCAACTAAAGCGAGCAGAGCTAAGTAGTAACTAAAAGGCCAGACAATGAAATATCCTCGATACATAGCTATTGGCAGGTAGCCCCAAAGTATCTCATAATTCAATTCAATCCTTGTCATAATTGCGAGTATGAACAGCTCATAAAAATACATTGAAGAGCATATATGATATAGAAAAACTATATTGTTAAAAATCTTACATGAAAATATCTGAGTAAGCAATACAAATGCACTTTTTCTCTCTCTCTCTCTCTCTTAACAAATGAACGCTCACTGCCTACATTACACACACGTCATTATCATCCATCGAATATTTACTCACTCTACGATTCTCAAACAAAAATCCATGTTTATAAACACGAACGTTTTTCCCTATCTCGTTGTATGTTCATATAGATAGACATGTTTTCCTATTGTCATAGCCTCTCTCAAAGAAAATAACAGGTATCTAATACATTTGGATATGTAAGAAACTCAGCATGAATAACTTCCATCCTGTGCCACTTAACTTTTGCTTTCTGCTTGTATATTTTCCTCTATGCATGTTATGTATAGGAAGCTTTCTCATTTGTTTGGCTACTACCACGAGTGGGTGTAATGGCTGAGAGATTGGAGATAAGATGTATTAATAGCGAAAACTAAAAGATAAAATAGTACAGCAGGAGCGGCGGCGTGATAATGAGTGGTAAAGACTCACCTTTAAATATTTGTCATTATCGATGATAAAGAATGTGAGTAGGAATTTCACACTTTGAGAATTATCATACAATACAAGTTTACATAAGCTATACATAGCGGTAGGATATGAATGAGCGGCTGCTTTTATTAGGATGAAAAGGAAAGACGACAAAATGTTACACTTCATAGTACGAGATTATACAGCGTGGTTTCTTTAATGTCATTTTGGTTAGAATGTTTAACAATGCAAAACCCCTTGAGATCCCTTCCAACATGTGCAGGTGCATACAAATGCAACTAATTCAATTTCAATTGTAACTGGAGGAAATATTTTCATAATTTTTTATACATACAATCTATAGGTGTAGAAATGTGTACAAGGAGGTGTATTAAAAGCGAGAGTATTTTTCCCTTCAGTCTCATGAATATCTCAATTAAATTGCCGCAAAAAATGGCGGCTCTTGATGCATAAACGCATCCATGAATTTGGTTACGGCTGGGACATTATTGTTAAGGATTTCCTAAATATTTTTTTCTATGCAGAAAAATGAAGTAGCAGGACGCCGGGTGAGGATAAGAGCGTACATATTTATAATGTGTCCTATTCGTAATTTTCAGAGAGTCGTGCTTGCGTGGAGGCGCTCTTTACTACTCTTTAGGGAAAGATCATAATAATAATTATTATTCAACAAAATTTTTTTGTTTCATTCACTTGATTGCGAATGCGCATAGAGAAAGAGAGAGAGAGAGAGAGGTAGAAAAGTGATGTTAAAAATGCTTGACATTTTTAAGGGGGAATGAATAGGTACGGAAAAAAACATTCACAATGTTTTATCAATTTTCTTCTAAGAAAAAAAAACTAAATGGTTCTTGAGTAATAAATATGAACTTTGATAAATTTTATGGGAGCATGGGAACGTTTTTATGAAGCGCGTGTAATAAAATTTTCTTTTGAAATATATTTGATTTGAGAGGTTTTGATTAGATGACTAATTATTATATTGTGAGAGGTGTCAGTAAAATAATTGTGCTCACAATGGAATGGTATGGACGTGATTATAACATATATTGTCTATAGATGCGATAAGTTTTCAAAAGAGCCCCCTGTACTTGAAAATTAAATACATAAGTAGAAGTTGAGAAGAGAATTTTTTCTGTCTCATAAAAGATCACAAGCGTGTGGAATTAAATAATAGAGAGTAACCAAGTATGAATGGTTTTGTGCTCGTGGTGGTGGGGAGATGTAGTTGTAGAAAGATATACTATCCATGCATAGGTAATAAATGCAAAGTTACACACTGTACATAAGTAAGTTTTTTTTGGCAATGGCTAAAAAGTTTTGAAATAAATTTCCATTAAGTTATAACGATGTCACATTTAAGTGACAGAGCGTAAGAAACTTTTCTATTTGACGTGCTAATACATTCAAATTTATTTTCCGGTTTCCATCGTCCATTTGTTCTCAGAGATATTACTTTATGTCAAATGATAACGATCACGGAAAACGGAACTTTATAGTTTATATGACTCCAAGTATAGACTAGTATTTGATACTTGTGTGTGTGAATAAGTTATTCTTTGGAGTAGAGAGAAGAAAAAACAGATAGCCATAGCATAACCAATAGGTTGTAATGAACCTGCCAACTATTTTCTTCACTCTCGGCTCTCTTTTAGTAGAGTTTTGCCACCATCCTAAAACAATTTTTTCCCTATCATTACACCATTCATCTTGGCCGACCTATGCATTTCTACAGTAGCATATGCACTTAGCACGTTATAAGATTCAGGAGCAATTGCAACCATTCTCTCTTTCATTTGCATTTGTTGTTTTTTTTTCTGAACACTCTATCACTTGAAGCGATGCATGAAAAAAGAATAAATTGGTATCAATAGCTTAATAAAAGTAGGCTATATTATATGTACACTCTAATTTTAAGCATCGGCCAATGATTCCTGCTGGTTGCATGTAGTGAGTTTATGTATGTGAGAGAATCATAAATACGAGCATTGTTGTCCTTGTCTTTGCTCCTTAGCCCATCTACAACTAACAGTTGCTAGAAAATTAGTGACAGGTGAGTGAAACAAATAGGGTAAATCCCTTAATTGACATTTCTCCGTCCAATTTTCATGTCGGAATATTTGTCAGCTAAAATTTTTCTACGAATAAAAACTACTATAGTACTATGTAGAGCTGCTCTGCTCTGACGTACACGAGCAAGTTGCTGTATGATCCGTATAATCTATAACGTGTCAACATTTATTAATGATAGTTAAATTCCAAAAGTAGCACTGTGCTTTTACTCACACCATTGGAATTTAGCACTAATTCCAGTAGTATGATTGTCAG
Organism: Spatulosminthurus flaviceps; assembly: GCA_034693705.1. NCBI lineage: Eukaryota > Metazoa > Arthropoda > Collembola > Symphypleona > Sminthuridae > Spatulosminthurus > Spatulosminthurus flaviceps. The sequence continues at coordinate 17,419 of JAQFXU010000672.1, read as the reverse complement.
CCCTTCCAATTAGTCATTCATGTTTTTGACGTTGGTTGGTTCGTTGGTTAAGGCCTTATTACAGACCCAGGCACACAGTATATCATAGTATGTCAGCCATAATTTGACTCCATGGTACTTACTATATTCGTGCTTAATTTTATGAGTGATAATTTCCTCGTATATACTCATAGCTATACTTTTGAACATGAACATTCAAGGGCTATTTGTTATGTGAAATTTATTTAGAAGCTTCAGTTCTCCAATTATTATCATGATAAAAATCAACCAAATATGGGAGATCTAATTTCTTTCGACGAATTTACTATACTAGAGTAAAGGCAGCACTGCTAACAATAGAATTGAAACTTTCTTCAGCTTCATATAAATTTACACTAGAGCTAGGATTGAGACTGGGCCTGTAGTATTATTGATCCGTACTTGCTAAAAGCTTCACGTACGTGTGTATCAGTACATCCAGTACATTGCGTCCGTAGTGTTACTCTATATACACTAGTGTACATACATTTTGAGCTTGTGGCGTGTAGCCATTCATTTTATCGAAAGTTAATCAAAACCATTAATTGGATGTTTGAGTAGGTTCTTCTATAGATGTAGACGTAAACTACAGACAGTCATTAGTGTTGAAGGTATCTTTATTGATCACATTTTAACATTACTGACATATCTAGACCTACTGTCCATATTAAAGCCCACTGTATCAACTATCAACAACAACAAAAACCACTGCCAATAAGTTTAGTTCAAGATCATAAAGTTGGAAAAATAGTTCCGACACATTCGGTGGGAGTGAGATTCCAATGGGAAAGAGACTACTACAGAATTTTTACAACCCAACTTAGTAATAGTGGCTAGAATTTTATTGCACATATTTACTGTAATAGTGAATCATTGCTAAAGAAGCGAGAAAGGACATGTTTAAATTAGTGTAAAAACATATAGGAACATACGAGGGAGAGAGAGAGAGAGATAGAACATTTTTATCGAAGTTGAAGCTTGACGAAAAAAGAATAGCTAAGGATGATAATGTCTTGACAAAAGATAATTGGGAAGGACGGAGGAGTGCGTAGGTGCCTCGGAAAATATAATGTAATCTTAACTATAATCTTATGTACATGCGTATGGAAGAGAACAGAAGCAAGTCCAAAGGGAGATGTTAAAGCTTAGTAGTTGTGAGAGGTTGATGTAAAACAGGACCGTGTAAAACCACTACTTCTACCTCATATAAAATTAAAATCATCTCAAGCCATAGCGCTTGAGCCCAAGTTAAAAGCCTGGGCTGCTACTGTCACTCTGCATATATTTATATATGTATATATATATGCTCCAACTTTAAACACAAGAGGCTGGACGCAGTAGAGTCTCGTATATCAGAGGGGAATTAAGACAATGCTTTTTTATCAAGAACATTTCTAGTACTTGAGAGATAGATACACAACTTGATAGTGAGAGGTTCTTATGGTTGATTCTTATTGCAAAAGCATATATACACTTGTAACATTTACAATGTGAGTTGTATGGTACAAATAGATACAATGGAGTCAACATATGTACGTGGACACATAAGGAATGGATTATTGTCAGAGGCTGTCAAAGACATGAAAATGACGTCCAAGTAGTCATTCCTTTCCCGTACTAGGCACAATCTTGTGGCATTAATCACATCGCACATACAGTTACTAGGCGTTCAAAGCGCAGAGAGCCGGTGAGGTTTACCTATATTTATGCTCTGGCTCTCAAGATTTAGAGAAAAAAACTTGTGAGTAGCAATGCCGTCTCTGTGACCAAATAAATACATTGTCAAGCTTATACTGTTAATGCTGTGTTGTTATGGACAGCTCCTATTAGTACGGAGTTGGAGTTTTTTTTTCTCTCTCTCTCTCTCTCCCCAACGTTTGTACAAGACTCGAAGCTCGACAGACTGTTTTTATTTCAATCGCTGATTTTCTATGATTTGCGGCCGAATTTTTTTCCCTTTGTATAGGAACATTTATATACATATATTTGAGAGACTTTTGTAAGTCTTGGAATCTTCTGTTCTTCAAGTACTTCACTACAAGCATGATTGGCTGTATTGAGCTTTACGACTTCACCTTGCTTATTATTGTCGTACTTAAGCAAGAGCGTACGCTGTGGACTCGATGCATTCCCAAATGTAACAGCATGTCATAATTGTAGTGGTGCAAAAGGAGGGAAAGACGGGAAAAGATAAGGAAAAGTTTAGTATTTTTATTTGGCACTCATCATTTCGTGTTCAACGGTTATTGCCTTATTGTCTTTATGGCACATTATTCAGTTGGCTTCTCTCTCTCTCTCTCTCACTCAGTCAGTTTCATTTCAGTGGGTGTGGATATTGCGGGGATGAAAGAGAAAAATCAAATGAATCATATGATGTAAGATACAATAACCTTGCTTTTAGCTTCCAATCCAATTCACGTGGTGCATCTTGGTTCCTTTCATATACTTAGGTACAGTTTATATATATATGCAGTGCATTATAGTATACAGGGGAAAAAAAGTCAATTGGAAATTCTGTTCACAGAGATGTAACAGTACGGTTGGCCAGACTGATTCAGGTATTGACTCCAGGTCGTATGGAGAGTTGTAGTATGATTTTTCTCCACTCACATTAGTGCAACCACCAAGCTCCACATACTTTTTAAGCCCTCACAATTCCCCATACTTACCATTTGCACTCTCACACAATGAAAGGGAAATAAACTTTTTTATTTATTTCACCGATCATTTCAACTCCCCGGATTATATTTGATATTCCCTTTGTAAGAGAGTTTATAGTGTTGTCTTGGTCAATAACAATTCCTTCACTTTTCTATCTACCCTTGTGCACTCGAGGTTTTTTCTTCACAAAGCTTCTTCCCTTTCCAGACAACTTTATTCTTTCTTTTGCTGGAAAGAGAAAACGTTATGTCCGGGTATGGTTCTATATGCTTCAGCCTTGTAGTTAACTGTGTTGGAATGTTGGAAAGAGCATAAAGGATAGAACATAAGAAGGAGCATGTTAAATCTAAAGAGCTATACGGAGTTGTAATAAAAGAAATTATTCGCAATAGGAAAGGAACGGGGGCTGAGAATGTTTTTAAATTCTCCGGGCATGTAGAAGAACATCCTCAAGTAGTAGGAATCTTCATGTCAAAAGCTGAGTCATAACGTAAGGGCAGAGTGTGTGAGTTTACAAGGAGGCAGGAGGAAGACTTCCAGAATCCCCGTCTTATTCTATTTACACACGCCATGTTCTTGGTGATTTAATTGAATTTTATTAATGGAGACTTGTTAGCTTGAATTCATCATCCAATAAATTTTGTTGGAAAATACGAGGAAGGTCAAATACTTTGGCCTCAAACATCCTATAAAATGGATCTTTATTTCATACTGTTGTAGACATCTTCTTCTACAGACAGCAGCAGCCCAATAATACCGAGGACTATAGAATCATACCAGGCCAGGATATAAGGGAATTTATATTTAAAAAATGGTTAATATTCTGTCCATGAACGTTTTGTTTGGATTGCTGAATCTACAAATAATCAATTTTATTCTCCTCAGGCTTGGAAAAGGCAAGGAAAGACGCATCCTGAACGACCATCAGTAAATATTTTCAATTTCCTCTCGTCTCAAACATAATGAAATTCTCAATGGCTACATTCAAGTCATGCTTGCACATTCAACTTTTTGATAAATGCTCATAGTCACCTCGTCAGCGTATACATACATAAATACATATACTAATGGGACTACAATAGTTCTATAGCTTTTAACTCCATATAAATTGCTTTCCCAAGCTACTAAACTACAGCTACTTCCTCCGTGTATGATCGTCTTGGCTATATGTTCTACCTGCAGTGAAAAGTTTTGCAATAATAATGATAATAGTAATAGTAATAATTATTGTTATTATTACTATCCTCCTCGAAATTTAATGTTTGTAAATTTGCATTTAATTTGAACTTCCGATTTTTAAAAAGTTAGTGCACCACAGAGTAATATGTAGAATTTACGTGATAGTTTTTAAAACATGTGATGGAATATATATGGTAATTTGTCAAAATATACAAGATGAGATTTCTACTAGAGAAATAAAGGAGTGTCTAAAATTAGTTTGTGTAAAAAAGCTTTTACAACAAGTACGTACCCACTTGAGTAGGACCTCATAGCGATGTACATACCTCGAAAGTAGATAGGTCCTTGTGGGAAAACAAGTGCAATATAGGAAACTTCATCAAGTGTCGTAGGGGTGGCAAAGGCTACTTATTCTCTTCCAACAGTGCTAACGATGTTAACAATCATAAATGCTATTTATTTACGGAATACTTATGTACTAATAATTACTTACAAAAGAGAGAAACCCACGGTAAGTGACGAGAGATACGGAGAGCGAGAGAAAAGTGGAAATTAGCAGCTTCATATTTAATTACTATCTGTGCATGTTATTGGCCAACCTTTTCCCACAAGCTCATTCATTGAGCATTAATCTTACAAATATTTGTCAGGTCATGAAATCCAAACATAATGACAAGAAACCTCTCAAAATGTCATCCCTATGTTTTTTTCTCTTTGCTATGTATATACAGTATATTATATACAGACTTTTAAATAGATATACCTGAGCAATTCAAAGTAACATGATTTATATGGTCACTTTTGATGATATGGATATATCTACATTTTTTTACCCGGTGAACTTGACAAGAGAGGAATTATTTATGAGTACGTTCACCTTGATTGAATTCGGCGGTATCTCTTGTGAAGTGCATGATTTTACCTGTATGATTATATATACATGCCCACTCATGTCGTCAAGACAAATGTTGAAATATGAAGGGAATATCCGCGTGGGCACAACTTATTGTAACTTAAGCTCCTCATGATTTCTAGGATTTGTGTATAGTAAAGTTGGAAGTAAAGGAAGGATCTTGTTAAAGTTTATATCTATTTTTTTATATGGTAAATCCCCATGTAATTGAAATAGTTTTTTTTTCTATTTTCATCCTGATTTTTTGCTCGGTCCAATTCTCCTGTCAGGTAACATTTCTTGATATATAGTTGTTACAAGCAGGTATTTCGCCGGTTTTTTCTTAGATCCACCACTATTAGTATACTCGCAAGAAAAAAAAACACATTCCGGATCTATTGCTATTGACATTGTATATACCTGACTTTGTAATTCTTCCTGCTATTGGAGGAGTTCGTGCTTGTGTAGATAATGTTGATTTAAAGTGAAGCGAGAATAACAAAGTTTTCGCTTGCACTTTTCTTTAACTTTATTTACACACCATTCCTCTTTCAGACTCAGAAGTTACTTAAGGATTGTTGTAAAGGCCTCCAAAACTTGGGAATACCATATCTTTCTCTGGACGAAAGTTCTAGTATCCACTGTGAATTGACTCTATTAATATTTTAGTATACGTACATATTTTGAATGAACTTTAGTTTAGCAACTATGGTACTTATATTGTGCTATTGTTGAACTATTGGTTGCGAGTTATTGAAAAAATAATGGGCTAGCATATAGCATGGCTGTCATTTGTAGTGTGGTTATGTGTGGTCGCATGCTACATGCTAAATCAAAATAAATACAATTGCAATGTTGTACAAAGGAACGATCATTATTTAGGGGTTACTTACTTAGTCATAGCCCTAAGTATATACACGCTCTTCTCTTTTGGCTCCTTCTTTCTTTTTCGTGGTCACTTTACATATAGTTTATCGTAAAATTGTAGTACGTAATAGTAAAAAAAAATACCTTCTCCACTCTCTGTATAAGTTGAGGAATGATTATTTTGCAAGCAAAACTTAAAAATGGAATGGGAAAAGGGTAAAGGATCCAATATGTGATTGTAGACATACTTTGTTGTAATGTTTTGACCACTCAACTATATACCAAAACAATGGTTGGGTTATAGCATGCCAGAAACACAAAGAATGGGAAAAATGAATGGTCAGTAAGTTGGTAATTGCATAAAATTGAAAGACACAATGCATCCTCTCTTTCCTTCAGGAGAATATATATATATAGGGGAGCTGAGTGGAAGCATATGTCTGGTTCAATAGAATTCCTACGTAAGCCAAGAACTGAGAGGCTGGTCCAAGTGTCAACTGTCAAGAACAAAAGTTTTTGCCAAAGTTGGCGAATACTTATTATATGACAGCCATCGCAGTGGAATTTGGTATTAAATGTTCCCTCATTTACTCTGTGACTCTCTCCCTCTTTCTGGAAACGAGGTTGAGTATGGAACTTAGCCATTTGACTGCTACTGAAATCCATCTGGTACATTTACTATAATGCTATGCAGATAGAGCTTACCTCTATATGTACATGTCCTCCAAAAGGATTATTACTAATAGCATTTTTGGCTCTTGCTAACAAGAGTCGAGTCTAGTCATTTGAATGTATAGTAGTAACTTTTCAGGGATCTACGTATAATACTCTACAGTAGTAGTTCTATGGATAGTACAAGAAGGAAAACTCAATTTCCTAGGCACTAAGTAAATTAGTCACAGAAAGAATTTAGAGGAGGAGGAGGAGGAGGAGGAGGAGGAGAGAGAAATTTAGAGAAATTGGTTTCAACTTGTAGAGCATATATTGTCTTAAAAAGGAGAAGGATCAATGTCAATTTATTAGATCAATATAATGTTTACGGTCTGGCTTTAATAGTAGTAACACAACATGGTTTTTTTCTTCAAAAAAAAGGTGACTAATGGGAAAAGCGGATTTCCTTATGGATGATTATTCAAAATGCACTTTCTTCTCTCTAGTTATTAACTCCCCTTAATTATCATTTCGCACAAACACCTTAACCTTTAAGCTCATAATATTAGGTACAAGCTGACGAAATGTGTGGAACAAAGTAGGATGAGACCCAATATTTCACGTTTGCTCGACTTCCATACATGTACATAAAATGCATAACATGCATAAATAGCAGGGTCCTGGAGTATGTAAAACTTATTCCTTACTGTATAGAAAGTTGATGGAGCTGCTGAGAGCAGATCAGTAGTATCCGTAAGGGATTAGTTTTGGATGTAGTGCATTATAAGTACGTACATAGATTACTATACAGACAGGACTATTCCATTATGTATTCAAGTTTCAGCTTCAGATTGGTTTGGCTTAAGGATTTACATGCGTATGTAAAGTATAAAAGTCTACTCGACCCTATTTGTATATTTAATATATATGTATATACATAGAATATGAGGGCTTGTTCTAATGAAATTTTACTAAATGGGCTCTCTATTCTCTTCTCTGTAAACTTCCTACAGGCCTCATTTCATTACTTATGCTCCCAGGTCATCGTAAGAGAGCACTAGGCAGAGTCATGAATTTTGTTTGTAGTTGAAGGTGAATTTCATATTTTGACACTTATTTGCGATTAAGTGTGAATAATTGTGCTCTGTAATGACTCTGGGTAGACTTTAGTAGCAAGTTAGTGGCATGTCCATGAATGAATGGACGCCGTAGGTATGTGACCTCACTCTCACCTAAAATAAATAGTAGTGGAAAAGCATTATTATTTGCTCCATACAAAAAGCAAACGTAACTTCAAGTTGTGCATACGTTGGCGTCATAGGAAAAACTTGACTTTTCATATCACACCCGAACAGTCAAACACATACGTGTCTACTATGTACAACTTATATACATAGGCTGCTCATCCACATGTGCATCTGTAAGTGGAGCCAATTAGTAGTAAAATTTTATCAGAGAGAGAAGGGAAATTCTTACTTGATGTTATTTCCAGCATGAACGATTGATCCTTTAAAGTTAATGCAGGAGCGGCAGGATTGTCTTGACAGGTAATAATAATAATACTATAGTTCTATGGCGGAGCGTCTAGTGGAAAAGTTTCACTTCCAAATAAATTTCCAGACCAGTCGACTAGTGAACTTTACTAAGGTTTAGTTATTTTTCCGGAGGGGTCTCATAAAATTACGCCTATCCATATTACGATGTTACCCGATGCAACAACTTTTAGGGCACGAGTCTGCTCGTCCGGAAGCATAAATTCGATTGGGGAGAAAATAGTTGACATTTGCTCCAAGACTCCCTTTTAGCATGGGTACACATTAGAGAAAAAAGGCTGAACGTGGCTAGAGCTTATTTCATGATTAGTAGATACAAATAAGTGCAAGTAATTTTGTAGCTGCATAAGCTCATGACATGAGTTGGAAATAAAATGCAGCATATGCAGTTTTCCTTATCGTTATTGTTTGTTGCAAAAAAATGCATGGAAGAGTTCACAGTAAATATGAGAGGCAAAATGTGGGAAATTGGATAAAGTAGCGGGCTGGTACCAACACTGATGTTACATGTCAAAGCCTCACATGAAAAAGACATAATTAACTTGAAAATGTAGAAACAATGGTGTACAAATGTATTTGGTGGATGATGGTGATGCGAGCTCGATAATATAGTACTGTGAATTGCTCTAGGTGTGCGGAATCATGTAGCGTTGTGTACTCTCATGGTAGTATAGTAAGTACATAAGGAGATGTACGAGTCCAAAAGCTTCATATAAACTCCATGAGGCTTATTATTGAAAGGTACTTGTGGAGTTGGTGCTTGCGTCAAGTGTACTCGTACTCTGCAATTATTACAGGACGGTTGAGTCCATCCTATATATTTATAATATATGTCTATAGCTGATACAATGCTGAGATAGTGATAATCCTGAAGTAGGTCATCGTATTCACAGATCTTTCATGTGAAATTCTATTATTGGACTGGGGTTAGAAACTAATAAACAAAAGGATGTTTGGGTAATTCTAATGCTAATTTCCAATGCTAATGAATGTAAGTGAAATGCGATCAGGAGCTTCCATCCCCGGTTTGTGGTTTCTATTGCACCAGCACATTTACGTATATATGTACATGTCTCAATGGTTTTCCTGTCGCCTCTCTTCCGATGCGTTTCTAACTATATGTAGGGTCGTGTGCTAATGTAGGCGACGCTCCCGCCTGCAAAAGCTGAGCTTGGTCGTAGTTTTTAGCTGCAGGAGGAAATATCTATGGTAGCAGTGGCAAGGAGCACTTACTCCAACAACCTACCATAAATTATGATTAAAACGTTAATTTTTCACCCAAATAATGGTTAAAATCAGATGAAAACAAAAGGAGGTTGCGTACAGAGTAACTCCACTTCACATATACCATCCCTGCAGAGCCCAAGTTATTATGTCTTGTTTTTTCATGCGACTCGTGTGGCTACTACAGCTGGGCCTGTCACTCCAGTCGTGTTTTTAATCATCCAAAAACTCATGTGGCTCTTCGTCCATTCCACACGTATAACTTGATGTAATACAAGGAAATTTCGGCAATGGCTCAAACAAATCACGGTGATTCCTGACAAGGGAAAAATCTACTAGTTGTAGACACACACATTACATGTATAGGTAATGTGTGGAGACCTTGTTTATATATATATATATACCTTGCCTCGTCAACCAATCGCGAGAGTAGCATTGGAACTTGGTAATGTCGAGCTGGGAATAAGGTTTGAAACTGAAAGAACTTCCCTTATTCCCCAGACATGGGTGATATGTTCTGAGTAACTTACTAGCAGCCAGCATTCTTCTGCAGTTGTTCTCTCTTATCAACAAGACAACAAAAAATGTATGCGAGTAACTCGGAAAACCTGGGATTTCAAAGGAGTTGCAGAAAGTGCAAGGAGGAAAAGTTGGGAATTTGCACCACGCTTAGCCTATTCCCCTCCGATTGAGCCACTCAACTTCATATATAGTTGTATCATCCAGGGTCATGTGCCTCAATGAATTGTTGTGTACATGCAGTAGCTACTACATAAATACATGGATGTAGTATAGGTTGATAACTATGTACATTTTATATTGTAATATAGATGCCATAAACACGTAGGAATCTTATCCAAAGTGCAACTCACAGGAAAAGAGTCTAGCAATAAAAGTGAATGTTAGTTTTCAATGAACTTATTGGATTTTTGGTGGTTAACTGAGAGGAGCTAGGAGAAATACATAGAGAGGAGGACAGATAGTAGGGAAAGCCTTTTGGACTTATGTATGTAGCCATGTAGCACTGTAGGATTGGTCACGATCTCAGGAGGTACTTGTGTGCGAAATGTGTCGGTAACTCAACCATTTCATACTCACTTCTATCCTCTCTGGAGTGTCAATTTATTAGCTCCGGGCCAATACTGACTGCTGTTCACGATCCCGTAGTTATGATGGTTGAGTATTGGCCAACCCTTTGGTGATTATCAATGAGATTTGAGGTTTTGATTAAAATGCCTCGGGCATTCGTTCACTTGGAAATGAAAAGTGTAGGGGTGTTATTTGTATTTGACCAGAATCTGTCACTCATTCTTTCACGAGTAACAGAAAAAAAAAAGAATATTTTCAAATCCTTTTGTAAATTATGAAGGACTATGGAGCTTACCCAACTTCACTAAAAACCTACATATTAGATATCTACATTATATTGAATACAAACACTAATACTATAAAATTAGGGGCTTGTAATAATATTCAACAATAAAAGAGTAAATTAGTTTATGGGAAAGAAGCTTGTGTGTTGTTAAAAAGCGAGAAGATTTCCTCATCCTTTTTTTAATTATTGCTAATCAAAGCTTGACTAAAGGAGTTATATAGTGAAGGAAAAATATTAAAAGTTGATTTAAAAAGATAATACACCACTAAATAGTTTACTTTTTTTCCATGCAAATGCATGCATTCTCACTCAACGCGATTGCATGCATATAAAAAAGATTTTGGAATTAACATCCTTGGAAACTTGTTCGGTTTGAAACAACGTGACTCTATGTTATTCACGCTCATTTCCATTATAGCAAATGCCTCGTCCCATTTTTCCCTCCGTAATTTTTTTCCCTCTTTCGCACTGAAAAGGAAACTAAATTAAAATATTACGGAGTGAGAGAGAGAGAGCAAAGCCTCACTTCACACGATCATTTCATATTACATAAAACATTTGCAATAAAAAACTTGGGAAATGGAATTAGCTGAATGTTATAAATTTCAATATTGAAATAAACCCCAGGCTTAAATGATCATTGCCTACCGTTCCACTCTCTTTCTCTCTCTCTCTCTCCCTCTCCTTCTGCTCATTCTCTCTACATAGAATTCCAATGAAATAAAACAAATCCCCTCAATGTCCCTTTGGATAATCGTATGTGATTTTTTCCCAAGGAAATGGCAAGGAAAGTCTATGAGATTTCGATCCTATGTGTAAAGCTATACATAGCGAAAGTACTTTTTTTATGCGCTGGCAGGGATGCTAGCGTAGCTTACATGCCATTTCCTTCTTTCTTTCTCGGTCTCTGCTTATTGTCACGACTTCTGTTATGGCTATGTAAAGACAAGAACTGTCTACGTGTATGTGTGTGTATGAGGAAATTACCGGGCAAACCGCATTCATTTTCTTCGAAATGAAGTTCTCTGTAAAGTTCAGAGCCATTCCATTTACGTTCTCATTAAATATACTGTACAGTACTTACACGTACTGTACTGTATACATTAGGTAATTTGAGGAGAAGGAAGAAGAAGACGAAGAAAAAATACTACTGCAATTGCATTCAACACTTGCTCATGAATTCATGATAACAATGAGTGACTCAGCTCTCGTCACAATTCCTTTGACTGTTGTACATACACATTTGTCTAAATGATAGGATATGTTGTGGACATAGCTCCTTCTTGTAACTGTTCATGTCAAGTCAGTTTTTGAGTATGAATGAATTTTGTTATCATTTTCCTTTGTATTGTATAACAACCCTTTTATCAAGGACGATACAGACGGACTAAAGAACCCCCCCAAAAAAAAAGATAAGTTCATGTGAGGACATAGTGTATACACAGATATAGGGAAGATCAATGAGTTCCAAGTATACTTACTTTCCTCTCTGGTACTAGATCCTCACACTTGGAAACGATAGTGAATGACAATAGTTTGGTTGATGTTTAAAATCCTCAAGTGAGTCTGAGCCTCCTCAAAAACTATGTGTGTATTATTAAGGCCTATGTGCTTTTCGTATCCACTGATCAAAATTGCACGAGAATTTTCCTACTCCATTGTACAATACGTGTGCTGGCGGATTTTGAGCAAATGAATCCTCAAGTGAGGTACAACACTCGTCAATTCAACTTCTGTGGTATGATGAAGAGATGGAGGCAATCTAAAAGCATGCTTTTTCCTACATCCAATGAAATTAAGCTTACACATGTCGACAGTATGTATAGTATGAGTTTTCGAGAAGCAAAATTTGTTAGCACAATACATGCAAATTACATAGAACTCTCAGCTCCTATATGTATGCATGTAATAAGTAGGAAGGAGTTTTGAGAGCTGCACTCCCCATGATGCGGAAGAATAGCAGAGAGTCTCAAAGCCTTCATCGTCTCTATACGAAGAATTTCCCTGTAAAGCTCAGTCGAGTTCCATAGTTCTTGCTGCAAATTGGGAGTGGAATTCTGATAATAAATTCAAATATCCTTGAAATTGGATCTACGGGGAGGTGGTGTATTTGACAGAAAGTAAACGAATGTGATTTTTTTAGAGGTTTCACGAAATTTTCAAATTTTTCCTCTTTTTTTCTTCTCTCTTATTCTCATGAATAGTCTATCCTTCAACGCGCAAGCAAATATCATTTACTAAGCTCTTCAGTAAGAACTTCACGCTCATCCAGTCTCCGAGTGATGGTGCAATCTCATTTTGTCATCAGTTCCTTTCTACTACAACAGGCAACAATTTTCTATAGGAATTCATATGAATGTAATATGTGATAAAAACACGTGTTGTTCTTACAAGAAGAATCCATATTGATAGCTACCAAAACTATCCGATTACTTTCTATGAGCTCATATACAGAGAAATTTCCCTCTTTTCCTGTCGTCAAGCTTGTAGAGATGAATTTGAAGCTCTCATAATAATTTATACATGCGAGGATATGATATGACAGTAATTGAGAATAATCCACAAGACTCTTCATACGCAGAATAAAAATACATATAGGGCTGTGTACAAACAGATCCTATGAATAAGTCATGGCTGATTACTTGACCGCCAAAAAAATTCCTATATGCTTGAAAGTTGTTGATTTGGGGAAACGTATAAAATAAGCTGTACAGGGCGGCATGCATATGAATTTTGATCCCATTGTAATCCCAAGTTTCACTTCCTTTCAGCACTCTACATTGTTCTATAAAGTATAACAAAAGAGAAAGATATTAGGTTTAGTGGTATTGAACACGCCAGCCAAAAATTTGCACAGCAGTAATGTACAGGGTAAGTTGAGCCCTTGGAGTGTATAGTAGAGGATTGCCGGAGCCTTTCATAACTCTCACTGTACCTATACATGTACATATATATATAAAGGTTTTATAAACCCAAAATAAATGGCTCACATTACTATTAATGTTTTATTATGAACATTAACTACATAAATGCATCTATACATAGCATAAGGTTCCTCATGGCTAGGACTGTGTAGGCAGAGTCAGACACACGTTTCCATGTGTCCCAGTCCCATATGTACAATCATTTTCCCTCCAGCTGTTGCAGTCATTAATTAATACGGCAAAAATCACTTTCCTTTGTAGAGCATTTCCCTAATATGCTTCTAGTTCCTGCCCAAAAAGTGAAGTCTCTCGAGAATTCAACCTCTTTCCCTCGCTGAATTGAGCGGCAAAGGGAGGTACATATAACAGTAGTAGTGACAACAAATGCAAATTCCATTCGCCCTGAAAGCTAAAATTTCAATTGCAAATGACCCACCCCTAAATTAAGCATTGAACTCATTTTTTTACCCTGACAGACTTTGTCATTCCGCAGGCTCTTCGGCTCTTCGACTCCTTTTAGCACTTAAAAATTCATCTCCGAAGGGACTGGCAATTCTCAGCTTTACATTACACTGGTGAATTGAGTCGTGAGCAAGTGGGAGAGACATTAATCGAAATAAGCAATCAACCAGTCGCGGTGATGGCATAGCAGAGTAAAATAGTGGTGGATACAGTTACAATACATATCTCCTATGTATCATCAATGCTTCGGGAAACGTATATTTATAGATTTAGGAAAGACGAAAGTCAGTATCGTTTTGGATTTGTCTACATATACGATATGCATTCCATTTAAAAAGATTGAATGATTCGTAGAGAGAGAGAGAGAAGCACAGGGTAACCATCGAATTAGAAAGATGGTGAAATGGTCTTGTTAACGTAAAAGTCAAGTTCCAATGTAGCGTAAGCAATTTTATCATTAACCGTGGTTGTTGTTGCTGATGAGCTGAGGATTAGCGCGGTGCAGCGCTTGTGAACAATACCATCCGGGTTTTATAATCCCTTATTCTCAGAATAGGTAACTATATAAAATGTGTGGGCTCACCATAGAAGTTACTTGCACTTTCAGGCTTTTCAAACGTAGGTAGAGTCAACGTTATAGCATAGCTACTATAGTATACATTTTTAGACCTATATTAAAATACGCGTATCTTGAATGCAATGGCTCCATGCATGGATGCCCTATTCTAGTGACATATACTAAAATTTCTCTAGGTCTACAGCCTCAGCACTATTCATTTGCCTAAATAAAGTGTACAAACGATGATAATGGAGAACTTGACTCACATTGTGATTTTGTACGTCTCGCTTTGATGATTCCATTTACTTCCCCTCAAAAGATTCTACTGTTCTTCGTGGTTTCTCACTAGTATTTCTACACTTTGCATCCATTCATGCTGGAGACGAAGATCTTTGGTAAAGTTGGAGCAGTAGTGCAAAAATTGGGAATGTGACTCACGGCGTTTCACCAAAGCTCTCCTTTCATATTACATACACACCCTCCCTCCACTACACGTACATGTCAATGAGGTTAGGCTAAGTAGTCAAGTATCAGTTTGAATATTGATTTGAATGAAATTATAATTATCCAATGAACAAGGTGAGGATGATGAGGATACATAGTTAAGAAATCAGGAGAGGCAGAGAGAGAGAGGTCGAGATGTTAATCGATTTTATGACTGAAAGTAATTTTAAATTTTAAAATAATTGCCTATGCTAAATAATTCGTACTTGTTTTTTCTCCCAATCCTCCCCTGCAAAATAACAATGGATTTTTAGAGGAACTATCCTCTCTATCTTTTGAAGATTTCCTATGTAGTGTTTAGTGTGTTATAAAATGTGAGGTTTTCCTATTTTTTCTTAACCATGTGATTATTAGGTATGCATAATAATTATTACTTAGCTATACACGCATGTTAACATGCTAGAGCTATTATTCTGCACGTATGGACATGCACTGTGTATGTCTTCAACTAACAAGTCATAAGCTTTTAGTACTACATTCCTCTACACTATAGGCCATGGAAACTATGTATACTATTAATTGAGATAATCACATAGAGTTTTCATTTGATGTGTATTTGTAAGCACGCTTGAATGCATACTGATTGCAGAGGAATAATATATTGAGGTAAACTACGGAAGCTTGTAACTCTTCAACATTCAGTTTAATAAGAGACTCTCATGCATGAGGATGACACGTGGGAAAATCTTGAGGCAAGTTCATTGCATTGGAATTATTACATTCGTAATTATTTTCCTTTCATAAGCAATTAGTCTGTTTGAAACGATTTATCATATGATAATAAAGTCATACGAACACTGTCATTCTACATTAGCACCAACATCCATCCCACACACTCTATTCCATCCACGATATACTCTACAAATCTCATGAAATTCTCATTTGTATCCCTGCTGGAATTATAAAGGGAAATGCAACTGAAGCAGAACCCCCTCGCCCGGCCTGTAGAAATAAATTCAAGGGTGTAGCAGCCCCCACCATAGACACTGACTTCTTCTCTCACATTCACTCCTTAATATTACATAGCCTGGAGAAAAAAACTATTATTTTCAAAGGACTCCATGATACTTGTAGCTAATTACTCCCTGATGATATTCATTTAAGTGAAACTGCAATTAGTATCATTTATTCTCTTAGAAGTTGAAATGCTTGGCATTATTTAAGCTGGCTGAATGCCTGTAATTATTTAAGTAACTTTTAGAACCTTTTTTTTCTCTCTCTCTCTCTATCTCTTTGAAAGCAATCCTCAAACTTTTTTCGCTATATAAAGCTACGTGTTTTGGAATAATTTTAATGCAAACAAGCTGATAGTAGCACATCTAATAGGTTTAATAGGAACTGTACACAGACAAACAGAAGCAGCCGTAACTATGTACATAATTTTTACTCTAAAAGTTCCTCCTCTTACTTTGTCTTTCTTTTCCCGAGTATAAGAAACTCTGACAGCGGTGGTAGTTTTTGTAGTTGGTGGGTAATAGTTGAAAAAATTTCCGCTCTTAGGTAGTTCTCATTCTATGTATCTATCTTGTATATGTTTATTGTAGGGAGGGAGGTTTTAGTGTGAAGGTAGTAGAAAAGTCTCACGATGGAAAACTCCATTATATAAGTTGGACGTTGATGATCGTGCAAGTGGTGCATTTATTAGGAGAAAAAATTAGTTTCATGTCAGGAGAGAAAAAAAACTTCTTGTCCAGTCCAAGACTTTCAACCCTATAATAAGCTAATGAGACGTGTTTCTTCTTCTTTTAGCTTGATAGCTTGTTGTTGTTGTTTGATGCAAGTGAAAAGTTGTTGCACGCTTTATCATCTAATAGACAAGTTTCATCGTGGAGAGAGAGAGAGAGAGAGAGCTATAGAGAGAGAAGGTTTATTTATAAAAAATAGGAAGTAGTATTTTTATATTTGGTTTCTTCTTTCTCACTTACTATTCCCAGCGATGAGACGTTGGAAGGCTGATGGGAAAAATAAATGGAGATAATAAGTCGTACAGTTGGTTTTTCACTCCTTCCCTCAAATTACATAGATCTATAGCGTTGGAGGAGGAAAAGGATGAGAGACAGTTGTAGACTACTTGACGATTCCTTTAACTTACACTGTAGTACATTCGGCAGGTACACGCGAGGTGTACGGGTGGGAAAGGATTTAATCGTCCAGTGACAGTCATCTGTATCATCCAATTCACAAGGTGGATATACTTGAAAAGAGATAATCTCTCCCTTGTGGATTATCACATCCGGATTGAACCTTTTTTATACACTCCCATTCTCAAAACCGTCATCGTATTCTATCGAAAGTTTAAAAAAAATGAAGAGCTTTAAGTATCCAGTTGAGAGAGAGAGAGAGAGAGAGAATTTTTTAATAATTCTGAAAATTTCCATTTTGAGAAAAATGCTTCCTTAGACTTTCTAATAATGACTATCATATTGTGTATCTCGACTAGGGCATAGTTTTTTAATAAAATTCAAGCAGCATTCTCTTCACATGATATTGGAGTAGTAGTATATGCACTTGGAATAGAGTGCACTTGCTCTCTACTTGTAAAACACTGGC